>JADHYT010000192.1:0-20730 GCA_027604725.1 Entophlyctis luteolus
CCGGATACCTGCCAGATACTTGCCGGATGCCAGATAAGTGCCAGATACTTTGCCAGGTAGTGCCAGATGCCGGGTATCCATTCTGAACCCGCGCCGGATACTTGCCGGATGCCGGATACCACCGGATCAATCCACGGGGTGATCCTGACATACTATAATTGGACAGCAGTTTCAAACAACTCCATTCTTTTTCTGTTAAGATCTCCCACTGAAATTAATCAAAGAAAAGAACCTTTATGAGATATTGTGGCATTTGTTTGTCAACATTTCATTGATTGATAGGGTACTGTAATTCATTGAGATGACATGGGGATAGAAAAAAAAATCAGAGGTTAGCAGTTTTATTAAGGGTGATAGTGGAGATGGCAACTTTTTTGAAACAGATAAGTGGATTCCTGTAAGGGAGTCGGGTTGTACAATAATTCATACAGAAAGAAACCGAGACTATAAGCAACAATCAATGGATGAATTCAAATTCACTTCGTTCAAGTGGCAACAGAACAGACCGGCTCCACGTGGCGTACACGGATCCCACTAAAACCATCAATTCCCTCAGTCCTTCAGCTTCAGAAGTGGTAGTCGTTTCTTCTGTGAACCGCACGACACCAAATATAGGATATTTGTCTACCTGCTGGGACACAGTTCTATACACTGGAGAAACTGCGGACTGAACTTTGCTCAATTGGAGTACTTTGTTGAAGACAGCGTTCTCTCCGCCACTTTTGGAAAGCAGGCGGTGTTGACGAAAGTTCCCGTCTCCTACGCCGGATCCATAAGTCTCATACGTTAACACATTGCTTTCATTATTGAAACTCGAAGAAGATTTCGAAGAGTCAAAGTCGCTGTAGTTGAAATTCAGACTTGAAGATCTCGCTGTGATTTCCGGAGAAACCCAATTTGGGTTTGAAGAGGACGGCGTAGCCGAAGGAAGAACAGCAAAGGTATTCGCGTAGGTTGTGCTTGTATACGCCAAAGATATGTTGTTGTTCGGCAGCTGTTGCAGCGTCAGGTCGCGCATTGGTGTTCGGTTTTCTTCGGATGAACGCGATTCATAGTCTAACAGCAACTTTCGCTTTCTGTCCTTCAGCTCTATAGAGTAAGTGAAGAAATAAGCACGCCGCGAAGCTTCGGCAGCCGCAATAACTCTGAACTTGGAAGCAGAAAAAACCGAAGATTTATGCATCCGAGAAGTCAACAGCAATTGGAATGGCTTCTCGAACTTCTTCAAAGCTGCTTGTTTTGCTGCAACGGATGCTCTGCCAAATATTCCCAAGTTCGGAAAGGATTTTAGCCGGTTATCAATCATCTCCGGTATTTTGCCGATGTTCAAATGATTACTGGAATCAAGGCCACGATAATGCGGAATCAGCATATTGAGAAGTGATTGCTGGAGATCAGCTCTCAGGTATGAATATTCTGTTGAGTAATATGTGAATTTTGTAATTGGGTCATTCAAATTTTCTCGTGGTGGCTGAGCAACGTTCACAGCGAACTCATAATCATACATATCGTACGAGCAAAAGTCCACCGATCTAAAGGGTTTCAATTAAGTGAAACGCGGAATAAAGCTGTGTTAGCAAAACTACCTCCAAGAAGAAAAATTCGGTTGCATCATGAATTCAATGGCGAATGTGGGGTATTGAACTGAAGAAACTTTCAATATGAAAGGTGAGCGGGTACGCCGGTGATGATGGCGCAGATCGTGGTTGGAATTGGCTTTCCGGTAGCTAACTACATCGAACGAAAAAAAGATTGACGTTCCAAAAGCCTCACGCAGGCAGGAATTCATACCGGAAGTGGACAAAATAAACAAAGGCGGTGCCAGCGGCGGAGGATTTAAGACGCCGTGAACCTCGATGCACTCCGTTTCGGGGGCCGGTGCACGACGGAAAGCGAGGACCGACGGCATTTTGAATCTGTGTCGTGTTTCAGGTGGGGTTCACATTCTGCGTGAATATAGACCTCTCGAATGAGCTCGATGGCATAGCCTGCTGGAGCGGGGACGCGGGCCGGCGTGCTCCGTCGGGCTGGGCTGTTTGCTTGTTCGGGCGCATTTCAGGAATCAAGTCAAATGGACAAGCCGCTCTCGGCACCTGCCGATCCGTTCTCCGTCTCGTTCAAGGACACGGTGTATCTAGAGACGGTGCGTACACCTGCAAGTTGTATGTGGCTGCTCTTGCTTATCGCATCCCGTTTGTGTTCCCCCAGAGAGGCCTCAGTCACCACAATGCCCTCGAGTACTTCCAGCAATGTCCCCAGTTCTATGACAAGTCCTGCATCAACGAACAGATTCAGATGCAGGCCAGGTTCAACTCGCTGAATCCAGATGACCTAGAGAAGATGTATGCGCTGTCGCCAGCTGTTGGTCGCTAATTCTACCTGGAACAGGAAACAGGACATGATTGGAATTGAATATGCTCTGCATTCCTTTTCTTATAATCCAAGTCTTTTTGTAATCCACAAGTACAATAGAACCAAAGAACGCGGTAGGCGGCCTTTTTTCCGGCACTATCTCTGAAACCTCTTTCCGAAGTCGACTTATCCGCAGTGTACTACATTGCTGAAGGCACAATATACCAATCGCCGGACTTGTCGACTCTATTGTCCAACAGGGTGGTAAAGTGCCATCTTATTTTCTCTTTTGTGTTGAAACGTTTTCATCGATTATTAGCTCACGTCATTGCATCATATTACGTCGGCATTTTCATGTGTTTCGTCTGAGGCTAGATTCCAGCCTGCGCGACCGTATCATTGGGGTTTCGAAGAAGACTTGTTTGAGCAAAATGACGATTACAGTTCACTGAGCAGTCAAAGTACATGGAGAGAGCCAAATATGATGATGGCAATTGATGACGCAGAATTAGACTACGATGATGGTATCACTATTGAGGCAGGCGGTCGAAGCGAAACTCGTTTGCTCTCGCGAGGGACTCAAAACAATGTCGCTCTCAGCAGTGGAGCGATTGATCTATCGACCCGCGAATACATGAAGCTTGATGCACTGTCGGCTACGAGTTTTGACCGCGCTATTGCCGCACACGAGTTTTCGTCTCGGGTGGACGGACTCTTATTTCGCGTACGCAGTAGCGAAGCGAGTGCGGCCTCGGCGCCGTCCGGTGCGGAAGCCATGGTGACAGGTGATCAAGATACAACGCGGGGTAGGGGGCTGCTGGATTCCGTGAAGGCTGCGGCGCGTGCTCGAATCGAAGCCCTGGCTGCACAACAACAGCAGCAACAACTACAACTGCAACAACAAGGGCTGCAGTCTGTTATATCAGGAAAAAAGCGGGCTGGGTCCGGGGCAGGGTTTGCTGGGGTAGGGAATGCCGCGGAAACACCGCCGGACGGAGGGAGATCGGACGCGGGTGGTGCCGCTGGCGGAGGTCGCAAGCGAAAGAAGACTGCGGGGGGAGTAGCGTCGCCGTCCCCGCTGCTGTCGCTGGCAAAATCGCCCGCTGCAAGCGCAGGCCCACAGCCAAAAACGAAATAGTGATCGACAAACTCCAACAACTTCAACCATTCGCCAATCATCGCGGAACCACTAGCAACCGCCTCGACACGACAATGGAAAGCTTCCTGGGCGCGACCATCTCGCTCGTCTCCCGTTCCGACATCCGCTACGTCGGCGTGTTGCACTCAATCAACCAGGCCGAGTCCACCGTGGCGCTCGAGAATGGTGACTGCACTGTTCTCCCCCTCCCGGCCGGTACTGTGCTGCGCGTATGCTTACTAACCACGGTGCTGCCCTCTCGCGTCCAGTCCGGTCGTTTGGAACCGAGGGCCGGAAGGGCGGTAACCCCATCGACGAGATTCCCCCGTCGCCTCAGGTCTTCGAGTTCATCGTCTTCCGCGGCTCCGACATCAAGGACCTGCAGGTCGTCACTGCTCCTCAGCTTCCGCAGCCGCCGCCATCCCAATTTGTCGATCCAGCAATAATTTCGGTGCAGTGCTTTTGTATCCTTAACCTTCCTGATTCAACCCTGGCTTGCTTTAGGCAACACAGGCAAAGCAAACACACCAGCAGACCCCCCCTGTGCAACTGGTCCAGCAACAGCAGCCAGCTCCAGTACAGCAAACATCTGTGCGGCCTGGTGTGAGCGTCCCTGCAATAGCAGTTGAGTGCTTTTTAGTCTGAGCATCGACTTATGATACCTTTTTTATTCCGCAGAAACCCGCCCCTCCTGCAGAAGTGAAAACTGCGCACACCAAGCCCACCACTCGCCCGTCAGATAATCCAAATTCAGCTGAAGTTATTGAAAAATTCGAAAATCTTGAAATCGAGCCAAACAAGGCGATTCAGCCGCGTCCACAAAGTTCGTCATTCGTTTATCTTTTGAATGTGCTGAGAACGCGAGTGCCTCAGACCAAACGAGCACGAACGGTAACCGGAACTCGGGGAGACCGAATCGTAACAATCAACAGTCCCGCAATGGAAGCGCGGCAAATCCTCCACAATCCGGATCATCTTTCTCAGTTCCCAAGACAGATTTTGATTTTGAGTCGATGAATGCCAAATTCAACAAAAATGCAATTGTCACAAACAACGCCCTAGCTTCTGACAGTCGCATCTCTGATGATGCAGATGCGAAAACACCTGAAACCACAGATGAAACCGAGCAATTTTACAACAAGGAGACTTCATTTTTCGACAATATTTCATGCGATGCAAAAGATCGAGCAGATCGTGACCGGTTAATTCTTTGTTTTTTATTTTTATTTTAATTATGGTTCATGCAGCCGAGTATTCCGAGGCCAGGAGGAGCGGAAGATGAATATGGAGACCTTTGGACAAACTTCAATCAACAATAACCGCAGAGGAGGCAGACGTGGTGGACGAGGCGGCCGTGGCGGGCGCGGAAATTTCAATAAGACGCGAGCTCCGAACGGGGAAACAGCAACTGTATGACAGCTTTACATTGACTTCTTGTTCATCTATATATATTCTAACCACATTTCCAGTAAGGACAAATCAAGACGAAGCTGCTGTCCTCTGTTTTTTATTTGGCGCAGATTAATCCACTCCTCCCAGAAGATGATGATTGTGTGTGATTGATGCTTGTTGAACTGCTTTCAATAAATAAGTCGTAGTGTGGAACTCCACACTATCACAAGAGCCTGTTCAATTATGAAATCAGTGTGGTTTACCTGGAGAAAAAATGAGATGAAGTATCATCCTCTGAACAGCGTAGCAGTCATTAACCAGAATCAATGCCAAGGGCCGCAAACTTGCTAAGGCAACCTCGTGAGATGATCTATGCAAGCAAACAAAGTGTTGATTACCTTCAGGTCAGAATTTAAGATTATTTTGGTGTTATTACTTGGTAATAAACAGGTCTCTCAAACAGTAGAACAGGGTATGGTCTATCAAACCACTGTGCAACTACAAATGTGACACTTACAGGCAGCTAAAAAAGTCTTTCTTATCTGTCTTGCATACACTGTACTGGTTCAAACCTTTCTCAATGTGGGAAAAGATCACTGACACCTTAGCAGTTGGTATCCTGATATGAACACCAGTGCTTGAATCAACCAAATAAGTCATTCTTCTGACACTTAGATGACCCCATGTGGTTGTGCCACCAAAATTGTGTTGAATTCTGAATCGTGTAATCCTGATAGCATAGTGCAATCACAGAAAATATCTAATTTAACAATTTCAGAACTTGAAGTTTTCATTCTGAAAACCCTGTAAACGGTGCACTCCGTTCATGCTGTCTTTTCTGCTCTGGCACCTTTATCCAACAAAAATGCAGCGCAGCCAGATTTCGCAACTTTTGATACTGAAAATGAATTTCGATTGGTTCACTCAAACATACTTCACAGCCCAGGTTTCGGTCAAATTTGTGTTTGATATCGTGCTTGATGGATTTCTCAAAACTTTTGAAGGAAATAGACAGGGTCTCATGAATGGATATAAATGCATCCTATTGTTCACGGCAGAGGTCAAGCACCGCGATTGCCAAGCGGTTTGCGGTACAATAGTGATCAGAACATTCACGAGCTTGAAGCGTGGTGCAACGCAATTTTATTTGCTGCAGCGAAAAAGTTCAGCTGCTCCATCGCGCACATGTTATTTCAGAAATTCTAAAAAAAATTCAGCACTATCTCGGATGCATCACCATGTCCTCATCCACATCCCGCAGGCTGGCGGCTCGTGGACCTGCGACGTCTGCTACCAGTCCAACTGCACTTTGAGATTCAGGCAAGCGATTCACTAGGGATTGTATTTGATTTATTGTACCGCAGGTGTGCAAGCGGCTGCAATTATGATGAATGCGGCCGCTGCGTCGATCAAACGGGTACCCGCATTGCCAATGCAAAAAGCGCGGTTATGCGTCGCAAAAATCGATCAGCCATGTACTACTGTGGCGGTGAATTCGGCTATTTCACCTCCTGCAAGGTTTGATCCAGATCGCGTGTGTACACGGGAAACGCAAGTGACTTCTGTTTGATCCTTAGCAATGCGATGGCGTCTGCGGGCCAAACAATGGATGTGATTGCCCGTACTGCCATGCGATCAACTCGAAAATGGACGGTCTAGATATCCAAGTCCACCCACACTCCCACGGTCTACTGCAGAAACCGACTAGTGACAATGTGCGCTGCAATCTTTGCGACAGTCCCATATCAGGCCTCCGTTTAAGCTGTGGGCCTTGCAATTACGATGAATGCCACAAATGTGCAGGTGACGCCACTTTTTTGCCTTACTGCCACTTAAAATGCACCAGAGAAATCAAATTCCGTTCTGTTCAACAGTGACAAAGCTCAAATGACCCGAGCCCCAAATGGGCGGTATTATTGCGGCCGCAAAGCAGGGTACTTTAGTAACTGCACCTCGTGCGATGGTGTCTGCGGGCCAACTTCCGGATGTTGTTGCAGCCCATGCCACACTGCAAACGTTGACGCAGGAATTAGCACGGAAAGGCATGGTTCTCTAACTCAGGCGCTTGTCCCTTCTGTTTCCTCGAACAACGACGCACTGGATGCACTTGCAGATTTATTCATGAGGCTGGCAGGATTGGCGGTTTTGGCATTGTCCGCCGTTCAGAACACTAAATATTTTGCAGGCAAACGAAAACAGCCCGGAAGAGCTCGGAAAGTTTGTTGGAATCGGCGCCACAGTGTGCAACAACTGGTTGGTGAAACTTTTTTTGTCTTTTTCTTTTCAATAATTGATTGACTGTACCCTAATTGACCTTATTTCCAAGCCACTGCATCACGTTTCCTACTTGTCAGAGGCACAATTTACTATTGTGTCATCGTGAAATAGAGGGTTCATCGTGTCCGATGGCAAATTGCACCAGCTCGACTCCGGATAGTAATTCAATTTGCTCCAAGTGCGACGAAACAGGCAAAATAGTTTCTAAATTGCTTTATATATCCCGCGGCGAAGCAAACTTTGCATCGAGGGCTGTTGAAAATGAGCGGTTGTCGATGGTGCCGATGATTTTGTTTGCTTGCCCAATTTGCAGGACCTTGGAGTTTCCTGGTTTCCAGAACTCCCTCATCAATTTGCTTGATATCCTGGCGAACGAAAGTGCGCAGCAGCTTCTGACAATCAACCACCAGCGCTTCAAACACCGAGACCAAAGGTGTCCTGGTGAATCGACCACCATTTTGGCACATATTGAAAAAGATGAAGTGAAGAACTTGGTACGTTGTTTCTTTCGTGGCATTTTGTTTGGTTTGAAAGTTTTTTCTGGACAGGCTCAGTACGTCATCAAAACTCTTGCTCAGGTTGGCCCGGCGTCCACACAACTATCGCCTTTGGAGTTTCTCGTCAATATCGTAGATGATTTGGATGAATTGAGATTTAACCCTGGCGATGATAATGCTTCGGACAGTTCTGTTGAGGAAATTAACGAGTCGGTGCGGGTCATTCAGAACGACTCCGAATTTCATGACGTCGTTGCAAACGGTAGACGTGTGGTCATTTTATTTTACGCGCATTGGTCGCAACCTAGCAAAGTATTCAAAGACAAGTTTGACGACCTGGCAAGATTTTTTTTTTGTTAGTTATTTTCCTCCTTGTCTAAACGGTAGGTTACTTGTTTTACAGGCGTCTCAGTACTCTACCCCAGTTATTCAGTTCGCTTCGTTAGACTGCTTCGCGTCCACAATATCTGCACCCGTCCGTGATACTATCCTCCAAGACCATTCCATCAATAACTACCCAACTACACTCATTTTTGAGAACGGCATTGAGAACGAAAGAGTCAATGGCTGCACGAACGCGATCAATATGATTGCAAACGCCTTAATGAACGCATCTCCCGAAGTAACTGACTTCCAAGAAGTTTTAGTCAGACTTGGGATTCAGGAAAGCACGATTCCGCGCCACAAATTTCAAAACAGCATGGGTATGATGTATCCAGATATCAACTTCCGAATTACAGCGGTTTATAAAGTGACAAATCCTGAACTGAGTAGGACGTTTCAGGAGAAACAAAAGCAACTAGGTTGCCCGGTGGTTGAAGCCTTCCACGGCACCAAGGCGGCAAACGTCAAGGACATTTGCACCAAGAACGTTTCAATGGCCAAGGCGGGCAGCACTGACGCAGGGTACTTTGGCAAGGGTTTGTACTTCTCGAAGTACGCGGACTATACATTTGCATATGCGCACGCAGGGGTTGCAGAGAATATCAAGCCAGGCCAACCAGGCACTGTAATCATGTTCCAGATTCTCCTGGGACGTCAGATGCGGGTGGCAAGCCTCACGATGGGAGCGGATCGGACAGCGGGATACGACAGCCATGTGTCGCCCAAGGGGTGCGAGTGGGTGATTTTCGACAACAGTCAGTGCCTGCCGGTGTATGTTTTTGAATTTGAGGGGGAGCCTTCGCTGATCTCGTCAGTGGGCCCGTGGGAGCAGTAGACTCGATCCAGGTGCTACGAGTGGCCCCCGCGGTAGTGTCGGAAGGGAGAGTGAGAGGAGTGAGGTGCAGGAGTGGGGTGAGGAATCGGGGGAGGAATCGGGTGTGTGTGGGTAGAGTGCCAGTCAGTCAGTCAGTTGCCCCACACGCGCTGTTTGCTGTTGTCAGTTGTCAGTTGTCAGTTGTCAGTTGTCTGCTTGCTGTTTACTGTTTGCTGTCTGCTGTGAGCACCGAGTGAAGTGAGCAAGTGAAGTGAGTGAAGTGAGTGAGTCGAGTGCCTTTGATTGTTTCTCTCCATGGCCACTCGCTCCACCTCGGCCCCGGCGACATCCGCCGCTGCGACTTCGGCCGTTGCGACCTCCGCTCCAACAACCACAGTCGCCCCGACCACCGCAGTCCCGACCACATCCACGGCCGCTCCGGCGTCCTCGTCTGCCTCGACTGTCGCAACATCCTCCGCCGTCGTCCCGCTTATTACCACTACCGCCGCCGCCTCGCTGACCACCTCCACCGGCTCCACCACCACCACGAGTAGCAGCAGCAGCGGCGGCGGCGGCGGCGGTGCCAGCGTCAATTGGGCCATGATCGGTGGCATCGCCGGCGGAGTCGCTGGCGCCATCCTGATCGTTGGTCTCATCTCCTTCTTCACCAAGGCCAACAGACAGAGCCGCAAGCGCAAGAACCCCGAGTCCTTCGATGCGCTCTACAACTCTGCTGGTCGTAATCCGAATGCTAATGCAAGTGTCTCTTCGCCGGCGCCGAATGCGCGCGGCGGGGCACAGGTTTGTGTGTATCTTGTATCTCAAATTGACTCAAGACCCCTCACCTGAATAGAATCAAGATCAGAGATCTGCGTCGCGCAACGATATGCAGCAGCCTATCCCGTCATATCCGCCTCAGCAGCCGCTGCAGCAGCAACAGTACTACCAGCAGCAGCCCCAGGGACCTTATGTTCAGCAGCAGGAGTACCAGCACCAGCAGTTCTACAATCCGCAAGTGGCTATGCAGCAGCAGCAACAGCAGCAGCACTATTATCCGTCTTCTCCTACCGCTGTCGGTGGTACTGAGCCTGCCCCACAGCAAGACTACACAGCGGAGTGGCAGCGTTACTTTGCTGAGAACCCCGGCGCTTACGAAGCTTATCTTGCCCAGCAGCAGCAACAGCAGCAACTGATTTTGCAACAGCAACAGCAGTTTGTGCAAGTTGAGCAGCCCCAGCAGTACTATGCGGCTGCCCAAACCACCACGGCTGCACCGGCAGGTGCACCGCAGGAACTTAATGCTGCTGATTATGACACATACGAAGAATTTGCTGCTGCTCAGCAGGCGTATTCCATGGCCCGTGTTGCTGCAAACTCTGGTGGGCAGGGCACTCTGGCATACTACAACGCTGAGGCGGGCATCTCTGCTGCCGCTGCTTCAAACACCGTATCTCCGCCTCCTGCGGACATTCCTTCTGCTTCTGGTGATTCGTCTGCAGCGTACGAAGCGCGAATTCGGGCAAAGATTGAAAAAGAGGCTGTTGCTGTGAACAAACATGCACAACAGGATCATACGGATCATCCTGATGACGATGTTCCTCCGTATCAATGAGTGGATTTTTTGTTGATGTGTGTTTGTGTGTGTGTGTGTGTGTGTGTGACTTTTCCCGTTTTGTTTTCTTTTGGTCTTAGACTGAGCATCCCTTGATCCAAAATCTGAGTTGGGCAGTGTTTGGATTCAAGGACCTTTTCGGTGCGGTGTGTTGGTGGCTGTTGTCTTTTTGCGTTTGAGTGTCATCTAATAATCAAAAGACTGTCGAGGATATGGAAAGCAATGGCGGCTCGGCTGCCGACAACAGCAGTGATGGCAAGCCTCATCCGCCGCAGCCGAGCCCTATGCATGCGTTTGCTCCCCTCTCTATCAGCAACGCCGGTGTTGCGCCACAATCCGATCAGTTTCGTCCACTATCATCGACACTCTCCACTTCGACAACGGTTACTTTGCTCACTGCATCATCCATGGATACAACCACCGCTGCCGATGCCGTTGCAAGTTCCGCCACAGCACTGTCGTTTTCTGCGTCCGTGATGGCAATATGCGCAGTAGCCATTACTGTCTTAATTACCACTGCCATCATCGTCCGGTGGCGTAGCGGCAGTCCGACACGACGTCAGTCCCAGTCGCGTTCTTGTCCTGATGAACTGGCACCCCTGCCGCCTCTGAAACCTGCTTCCGCGTCGCACCCGATGGGGCCCGTCGCCGTCGTGCCACGGTTCTGGCTCGTGGATGATTTCTTTGAGGACGACCAGCGTGTGGACGAAGTCATTTCGCGGCGCCGGCGTGTGTCAGGCGAACAAGGCGGGAGCTGGGAAGTAAGAGAGCCCGGGAGCAGTAGTAGCAGTCGCTGCCAGAGCGCCGGACGCCGCGGTATCGCAGATGCTCGGCTGTGGGAAGCAGCGGACCCCACCAGCGCGGTCTACCCTGCGCCGGTGATCAGCGTCCATGGCGTCCATGGCGCCGACGATACATCCATCAGCATCACCGGCTCCTTGTCGCCATCGCCTTTCGCGAACGAAATTTAGAGAGAGGAGGGGCAACGGTGTAGTTGCTTCTTTTCTGATGATGTTAAAAGTTAAAAGATTAATAAACGCGCCTTGTCCGCGTGACAGTAAATTCTCCAATTGCGCCCCTGAGTATTTGTCCATTGACAGCTAAGTTACTTTCTCGTGGTATCAGCAGTAGTAGCTGCCGGTTCGCCGAAGTCTCCCGAAGTGGATCAATCTCCATCAATTGGTGGTTGTCTCGAAATCCAAAATTTTTTTCCGCAACATATGGCCACTGATGCTGGAGAAGACTCATCAGGTACTGTCACTGGGAGCGTAGCGAGGGCAAAGAACACGCAAACACTACGCGGCAGTGGTTTGCCGAGCGAAACATTCTCCACACACTGTTCCCCGACGGCCGAAACCACACCAAGGCACCACACTACTTACACCAATATCGCCGACAAGAGCTCTAGCTGCAGCTGCATGAGCAGCAACATTAGTAGAAATGATAACAACTGCAACGACTGCAAAGAGGCCACTTCTAGCTGCGATAGCTGCAGTCAGAACAAACAATCCACTTTAGCAAGTGGAACCGGCGCCAGCAAATCACGCTTCGCACAGACACAGACTCATGCTGTTATAATAACTACCGCCACCACCACCACAACAATAACAACAGCTACCTCTGCGACCACTGATGCTGCCGTGTCTACACCAAAGGCGTCACTGCCTCCAGCAATCAACGACGGACTCGGGCTCATACTCGCCATCGCTCTCGCTATTGCGCTCGTGGTCGCAGCAATCGGCGGAGCTATTGCATGCTGTCGCGCCATCGCCACTACCACCACAACAGTCGAGGCAATCGGCGCGCAAAAGGCTGCCAACCGCGAAAGCAGCAGCCGCCAGCAAACCGAAAACCACACCCGAGCCCCTTCTGCACCCGCAGCGGCGTATTCTGCCGATTCTCGCGGTGGCAGCCCCACCAGCCCCACCGGCAGCACCCGAGTGCCCCGGTTTTGGTTTGGGGACGATTTTTTCGAGGACACTGATTACAGAGCCCGCGTGGATGAGGTCGTCACACGCCGCAGATCTGGTGACGATTACGGAAACGGTGATGGGAGCGAAGGCATCAGCGATAACGACCACGGCGATGATAACCCGCGATTGTACTGACATTGCTTTTCCCAGCGTGCTGTCAAACGTATTTGGTTTTAAAAGTGAGCTTCATATTTTGGCGTCATCACGGTGCGGACAGCTACTCTGATTCATGAATACCAAAGTCGAAACTTTGTTGCCTCTTTTTGCATTTCTCGTGTCTGTTAAGGCAGTTATGTCTTTTTTCATTTTTAATTTTTCTATTTAATTTTTTTGCTTCTAGTTTGATTAAAAGAACAACCAGAGAACGGCGCAATGCTGGAAGATGAGTCTGCACAGTCCGCGGTACACTCGGAGGAGCAAAATGTGCTCGTAAAAACAATTAGGGGGAAGCGCATGCCCAGGCGGGGAGGAGTTGACGGGGGTCAAATGACAACGGTGATTGCAATCGATGGAATTCTCACAGAAATTTTCGGTGCGGGCTTTGAATTGTTTTTTTTGCCGGCTTTTGGTTGCAGACCGTCGGGGTCTGCTCTGATCTGCGAGTCGGGGACGGACACTCGTCGGCCGGTCGCAAGCCAGTTGCCAATCACCCGCCGCTCAAGGCGCTGTGAGCAACGCCAATGCCCGCTCTCGGACCTGCCGCATCGTCCGCCGCATCGTCCGAAGCATCATCACTCATACCAACCCCATCACAATCTCGTCCGGTTGTTGTTGCTGCTGACAATGACAATGCCGTTGCTGTTGTTTCGACACCGGATGCAACGGCAAAAACAACTATGTTCGCAAGAACGCGGACGATAGCTACACCGCGCTCGCGATTCCCCAAGTTGAACACCAGTACTCACACCAGAACTGCAACCGTTACTTTCGCCACCCCGTCTCCATTCAGCTCCGAAGATTTCGCAAGCGCAAATCCAACGTCAACTGGCGTCCCTGCTGAAACAACCACTATATCCTCAGCTGAGCTACCATATGCGGCCGTGACTGTGACCAAGGCACTTGCAACGTTGCCTCCTGCATCGGACACGGGGGCGACCGCGAGTACTGTGCTGCCATCCAATTTCGCGGATGCTTCCGCGTCGTCGTGGGGACCGTCGTCCAACTCAACAAACTGGTACTCAACTTCAGGCACGACCTCCGCCGCGGCTCAGATCATTTCGGCATCCACGACCATTGGCGTGCTCGCCGCGTGTGCTGTCGCAGTCGTCGTGGTCATGGCTGTCGGCATTTACCGCCGGCGGCGACAGTCGTCAAGAGTATATGCACCAACTGCGCCGCCGCCGCGACTCACGATGCTGTTTGCGGCCGGGCGCAATGCTTCGCGTCCGGCGGAAGACAGTAGCGAGGCTGTTGTCACAGTACAGCGCCACAAATGTATTGGTCCGGGCTGTTCGTGCATGCTTGTGGGACGGCCCCAGCCCGTGGCACAACCGCTCCATCCATCTACTCTCGCATATCTTAACAGCAATGTCTTCAACGACGAAGTTCATATCCGTGTGTCGAAGACAACCGCCTCGCAGCAGCAGCAGCAGGAGCAGGACCTGGCGTCGTTCCAGCTTATAAGCCCGCGCGGGCACGCGTCACGCTCGCCATCGTATCGAACGGTGATCACATCCCCCCCGAACACGCCCCCCGCGGACGCCCTGTCGCACATACCAGCGTCGCCGCCGTCGCCGACCGCCGGCGCGCAGCCCCGGTTCTTCTACACGGACGCGTTCTTCGACGAATCGTCCGGATCCACGTCGTCGCAATCCGCCGTGTCGTCCAAGGCGTCGTCGACCGACGCCCGCGCCGACGCCGCGCGCATCGACGCCATGCTGCGGCGCGCCCGCACGCCCGGCCGCGCGCTGGGCGCCATGCCGCCCGTCGCGCTCCGCCCCGCCACCGCCACGCCGCCCCCGGACGCCGACGCCGACGCGGACGCCGACGCGCACTCGGCGACGCGCCCGCCGCTGCCTCTGCCGTCGCCGGCGACTGCCCCGGGGCACCGCGCCGCCACCGCCAGCGTCAGCGACATCAGCACCACCAGCCTCGCCGCCAGCAGCCTCGCCGCGGGCGACGTCAGCGGCCACGGCGGCCGGCCCGCGTCCGCGCCCGACGACGTCGTCGTCGTTGCGCTGGCCGAGAGCGTCGACTCGCGCGCCGGCGCCGCTGCCAACGGCGGCTCGGCGCGCCTGCTGCTGCTCCCGCGCGGCGCCGGCGACGACGAACGAGAGCTGGACCTCCAGCGCCGCAGATTCCTGTTGCGCCATGTACAGAACTAAAACCAGTCGGCGGGCTTCGGGGGGCGCCTCTCCCCTCCCCCAATGTTTCCAGTAATAAAAAAACTAGTTCTCGTTGTCAACCCCCCCGAATGTGCAGGCCATGGCCATCTGTTGTGTTGTTTGAGCATGCGCGGTGATGCCCGCGAGATTTCTGCGAGCGTTTCGGATTGTAAAATGTGTCCGATAGGAAAATGGGAATTGGCCTCGCGCGACCGCCGAACACAGACAGATAAAACAGAAGAAAAAGACACACACACACACGGGGCTCCTGATCCCCGCCCGACAATTCGATGCTATGTGATCGAAAGGACTGCTTCCTGCAATGGGTCAAAAAAGTGGGGGGGAAACGTTATTTGTTCTTCAAGAAAATTTTCTCATTACCAGTCAATCAATGGACACTCCATCGCCATTGTTTTTGGCTCAGCGACGTGCGTTCATGTATCGGTGTCAGGACACGCAGCCACGTCCGCTGTGAATGAATCTCGAGGACATGCGCGAAGTGCGCACTGGGCTGGCGGCGCCTCTGTGTTCGGAGATAAGTTCTGATGTCGGCAGTACTGCTCGTATGCGGCTCTCTTAGAAAGAACCTTATTGTTTTGTTTTTTCTGCTGTCGTTGTTCATTGATCAGAAGCTGGCTAACTCTCTTGGGTTTGTTGCGTGGTGTTTTGTTTTGTTGGTTATTTTCCTCAGGACTTGACAAAAAATAAAAAGAAGAGAGTAAAGGCGGGTGCGAGGTAAGTCAAGGAAGCTTTAGGCCAAAGAAAAAAAAAACCAAAAAGCATGAACGTATTCCTTGTCGAATCCTTGTGAGTCAAAGTGGGCGGAACGGAAGAGAGACTGCTGGCACAGTCGCGTTGATTGGTCCGAGATAAAACAAAATGGCGGCCACAACCGCATCGTCGACGACAACCGGAACCACCTACTGCATCTCATCGTCCGACAACGCCACGCGCGCGTACAGCTGCAGCGACACCAAGTGCAGTACGGGCGCCGCCGTGGGCGTCTCCTGCGGGTTCGTCGGGCTCGGATGGACGTGCCAGGCTCTGACGGGCAGCGTAAACTGCTCCGATGCAACGGCGGTGACTTCAGCGTCGCAGACACAGACCCTGCTCAGGACGACCTCTGCCGTCGGTGCAGCGGCTACTGCCAGTGCGGGGGCGACGGCGTCGTCTTCCGGTTCGGACCAGCCATCCAATAGCAACCTGCCGTTGGCGGCCACGATAACGCTTGCAGTGCTCGCCATAATTGTGTTTGTAGGCATCATTGTGGCGGCCGTTCTCTTTCGCCTCCGGGGGCGTCGCCGTAACAGTCGCACGGGGGTCATAGATGGCGCCCGTGGTAGCGGTGGCGGCGGCGTCGATGGCTTCTTTGGCAACGTTGGCCTGTTTGGCTTCCTCAACAAGCACCATCAACCAATCCAGCACCAAAACCACCAGCACCACTACCATGTACAGCAGCATCAGCAGATCCCGCGGCAAAATACAAACTACACGAATCTCCTGAACCGCGCGCCAAGCATGCGCTCGCTGCCGGACCCGGCCATTGGACAGCCGGCATTTTACTACAAGGACGACTTCTTCGATGACGACGAAGAAGGGAACAATAATCACAATAACGGCTCTTCGGCAAACCCACCACGGCCTCCACAAATGAATTCTTCGCAGGCAGTGGCCGGAAATATTTTCCTCGCTTCGTCAGATCCTGCACCGACAATGCTCCAGCAGCATGACGATCGTCTCCATCCTTATCATGGTCATCACGTCAACCCGTTCCGCGACAACACTGAAGATGAAACGCCTCAAAATGGCGGCGGGTTCTTTACAAATGTGACAGCCGCGGCGGCAGCAGCAGCAACGATGCCAGTATCGGGAAAGGCGATACGAACATCAGGATCCATGCCAAGGAGTACAGCAATGCTGGATGAGTTTGATATGCAGGTGCTTCGTCTTCAGAACGAGGAGCTGATACGCGAGAATCAGCGGCACCTCGCTGAGTTGCAGCGCGCACTCATTGCACATGCGGCCGTGGCAGAACAGCAGGAGGAGCTGCGACGGGCATCCGGTGACGTGCGGAACAGCGTTAGTGGCGGGGTCAGCGTGCAAGCGATGCGATCGCTTGTGCAGGTTTGTTTTGTTTGTTTTTTGTTTGTTTTTTTCTCATGTTTTTTTTTTTTTTTTTGTTTTTGGTTTTGATGCAGGAATACGAGAAAGAGTATTTGGAGTACGCGCAAGTGATGCACAAAATTGATTAATGGTGGGTGTGGAGGTGGTACTTTTTTTCTTTCTTTTCTTTTTCGTTTTTGAGTGTGACGGATGAGCGTGAGGCTTGTAATCAGTTTTGTTGCATACTTTGGCGAGACGGAGATTGTTTGGGACGGGGTTTGTACCCGTTTTGGTATAGTAGCTATTTTTAGCAGTTTACGTGAAGGTTAAGGGAGAGGGGAGTGAAGTGGCTGGCGTATGGTGGTGAAAAGAGTGAGAGTGAGAGAGAGAGAAAGTGTGTGTGTGTGTGTGTGTGTCGAAGGGGAGTGGTGCCTGGGAAGCGGTCTCATATTCTTTGTGTGTGTGTATGCAGTATGCAATATGCCTGCGTGCGTGTGTGCTTGTGCTTTTGCTGTTGTCAGCCAGCTGTGTGCTTGTGAGTGTGGGTGGTAGACACGCAGACAAGAGTGTCTGAGGAGGCGCAGGGTTCGAAGCCCGTTGAGTTTGTTCCGAAAGTGGAAATGGCAGTGTCAGTTGGAAAGTTTGAAAGCGGAGGCGCAGTGTGGACTGGCTGTGAAGTGAAACACACACACACACACACACCTTGCCCCGTGTCAGAAATGTCCTCGGCGCCAGGATCCGCTTCCTCCGCGCTCTCCACCGGCGCCGCCGCCTCGTCCGGCCCCGCCACCTCCGCTCCCTCGCCCCCCGCCGCCTCCACAACCACAACCACATCCACCACTACCACAACCACCACCACCACTACCACCGCCACTTCCTCCGCGCTGAGCGTCGCCGGCCCAGCCACCACAGCTGCCCTTGCGTCCTCCCCCTCCTCCTCTTCCTCCGCCGCCGCCTCTACCACTTCATCCGCGGCCGCTGCCGTCGGCGGCGGTGTTGGCGCCTCGTCCAGTGCCGTTCACGCTTCTTCGTCCTTGTCAGCTGCCACTGTTAGCTCCAGCAGCAGCAACAATAATAGCAGCAGCGGCGGCAGCAGCAGCAGCAGCAACGTCGGCGCCATTGCTGGTGGCATTGTCGCCGCTATTGCTGTCGCGCTCATTGCTGCCGCTGCCTTCATGTACCTTCGTCGTCGCCGCGCGCGCAATTCCGCACCGCTTGACATCGACACCTTCGGCGCCGGCGGAGGCATTGCTGGCGGCGCCGCCGCTGCCGCCGCCGGCCGCCGCACACCCGTCTCCGCGTCCGCTTCAGCAATGCAGCGCAAGCAGTCTGCTCAGGACATGCCCCTGCCGCCAGCCAAGGATTCGGTCGCAAGCAACGCCGGCCTAGTGCCTGGACAGGTGCAGTCCCAGCCGCTGCAGCAGCCGGGAATGCAGTGGAACGGAGGTGACCAGTACGCGATGTATCAGCCCTGGGAGCAATATGCCCAACAACAGCAACAACAACAACAGTTGTATGCACAACAGCAGGCTGACGGTCAACAGCAACAAGACTACACGGCCGAGTGGCAGCAATATTTTGCTCAAAATCCTGGCGCGTATGAGGAGTACCTTGCACATTTACAGATGCAGCAGCAACAACAACAACAACAACAACAGCAGCAGCAGCAGCAACAACAACAGGGTATGCCAGTTCAACAGCACCAAGGACCCCCGGCGTATCCCTGATGGATGGAGCTTCTAGTTTGTTCAGAATCTAGTCTTTTCTTGATTGCGCGCATTTGGGCGATGGTTCTAGGATTTGCTTCTTTTTTCATTTTCCTCCTGGTGTGCTTTTATTTTTTGTCTTTCTAATTTTATTTTATTTTATTTTTTCCTTCTAAATCCGTCCTTCCTGCCATTATCATAGTTTTTGATTCCTTTTTGTGTTTCTGCAGTTTTGATCCTCTTTGCTTCCCGTCTCTTTGCTTCCTGTCTCTTTTCCTCGTACGAGTGCCAGTGCGAGTGCGGGGGGGCTGCGGGGGTGTTTCTCCTCATAAAGATTTTTTGACATTCAAAGCCAAGAAGGCGGCGCGCTTGAGCGTGGTCTGCGTGTGTTTGTGTATGTGAGCACAAAGTGGTGTGTGTGTGTGTGTCTGTGTGTGTCTGTGTGTGTGTGTGTTGACTGTGTGCCAAGACCTTCGGTGACATTAGTGACAGCGACAATCCAATGGCCAGGGTTCAAACCCCCTCGGCAGTTGTGTCTGCTGACAAAAACCAACAAACAACAGCAACAACCAGAAGCAGCACACGCAAACAAGGAAACAGGGAAACGGCAGGGGAACAGCACCGAAGTAGCCACAGGCAACCAACAAGGAACCGCCGCGAAGCGAAGCAAACCTCAACCTGCAAATCACTTCCCAATGCCCACCACGCGCACTCAGACGTCCTCCGCCTCAACAACTGCGACAACAAAAACAACCACACGCGCAGTTGCGGCGTCGCCTTCCTCGTCTTCGTCATCCTCGTCATCAGCTGCATTCGGGTCCGCATCATCTTCGTTATCTACGGGGGGGGCATCATCCTCATCGTCGTCGTCATCGTCTTCATCCTCGGCCGCATCTTCTTCATCGCAGCAACAGCTCTCGCCCGTGTCTGTCGCTGTCCTTTCTATTTTTGCTGTTGCTGTCGCGCTCGTGCTCGCCGTCTCCATCGTCCGTCGTGTGTCTCGCGCAAAGTCCCGTGCGCGCTTCATTGCAAGCCGCGATCAACAACAACAACAACAGCAACAACAGCAACAGCAACTATGGTATCATCATCATCAAATCGTGGAGCAGCCCCCGCTGGCTCCTCTGTTTCTTAAGCCTGCGGGGGCCTCGCCTGAAATCCTTTCGCAGGACCTTAAGGACACGAGCGGTAACAGTAGATTTTCGGCTTCAGCCTCGGTGCTTGCTGGGTTCAGGAACATGTCGCCACAGCTGCGGAAACAGCGCCGAATACGCAGAGCAAGTGCGGCCAGTGCAGTGTCAAGCACGACAAGTGCGAATACAGGAAAACAATCCAGGACCAAGTACAATGCCACATTCCCACCGCCGCATGTTGATCTGGACGCATCGTCTGTATCCGAGGCAGCTTCTGTTTCTTCTTCGTCTGAAGAAGAAGACGAAGAGGAAGAAGAAGTTGGCGTTCCGGACGGCGCCGCATCCACTACCGCATCGAAACCGCCCATCGGCCCTGCGCGAACTGCATCAACACCAGCATTAGTACCAACAATAACAGCAACCAGTTCAGAACTGGTCGCGATCGCCGAATCCGTGTTCGGGGTCGCGTCCTCCGCGTCTTCCACAGCAACCCTGACACCGCCATCGTCGCGCCGCTCGTCTGCATACAACGCGGGCCCCGCGCTTCCGTTGGCTCACCACAATCATCATCATTATCATCATCATCACCACCCGCAGTACTTAGGAGGCGGTGGCGGAGGCGGCGGAGGTGGTCGCCGCGGAAGCAACGTCTCGTCTGCGGCCGGGATGGGTGCTGACGGCGTCGTGGACCGGTGGTCCGGCCGTGATGACGGGTCCACGCGCCGCAGCAGCGCCGCCGACAGTGATTTTGCGCGCAGGTTCGCCGCGCGATATGCTGGTCGCCTGAATAATGGGGCGGACTCTGACGCCGCGTCTGGCGATGGCGATTCATAGTTCTCTTGATTCTCCTCCATATTTTTTTTCTTTTTTTTTATTTTGGTCCCTTTTTTTCAGGGCCCCCCCCACGTTTTTATTCCAACCCCCGCACCAAAAAATTTATAAATCGCCCCCGGTTTTTTTTGGGGGGGGGGGGGGGGGCCTAGAGGAATTAACAATGTCTTAAGACTTTTTCGATCTGATTGAAG
>JADHYT010000192.1:20740-45187 GCA_027604725.1 Entophlyctis luteolus
TTTTTTTGAGTCACTGGTTTGATTTTTTGATTTTCTTTCAACTATGTTGTGTCAAGACTCTAACGCGCTGTAGAACGTCGCATTAAAGATAAAACAATGGGTTCCGGCATCCGCGGCGCTTTCTTGCCTCTTGCCCCTATTTCATTTGCAATGTTTGCTTTCTCTTTGGTTTTAATGTTTGTCGTGTGCTGCGATATTGAGCTATCGCGTTATTGCTGAGATGATTTTTGTGGTTAGTGCGTCCCACGTGGACTGTGGGGAGAGTTTGGGGGGGCTTTGGAGATTCCAATCGACATTGAATTGACTGCGCCGCCGTGGGAACATGGCGGACTACGACCGGATCCATTCCGGCGTGCGTGACGCCTCCGCTGCGACTGTCACTGCGGCTGCTTCAGACCCTGACGCGGTCAACGCGGCCACTGCCGACGCGTCTCCGGCCTCGGCCGACATGGGCGCGACAGGGACATCCTCCGCCGCCGAAGCAGCTGCAAACACATCCGCCACCGCCGTCGCGCAAGACTCGCCCACCAAAAGCGCAATAGAGGCCTCTGCTCCATCTTCCGGTGCGTTTCTGTCATCGCTGCTGTCCCTGTCGACATCTCGCAGCACCCAAGCAATTCAATCAATTCAATCAACTCTCACCAACGCGACAGCTTCGCCATTGCACTCGTCGTCTTCATCGTCACCTTCATCATCATCGCCATCGTCATCATTGTCTACAAGCACTGACTTGCTGCTGCCAGCTTCCGCATCTTCGCCGTTACCACTTCCGGCTTCGTCGTCTGTGGCGCAGGATGCGTCAAAGGGGTCGACGCCCGCTGCTGCAGCAGGGTCTACTGCATCAACACCTCCCGTAGACAACTCCGTCCAAGTGATCGCTGCAGTTTTCGGCGCCATCGCACTAGTGCTGGCCGTCGCGTTCATCTTCTGGTTCCGCGCGCGAACCGCCGTCGCAACAACCGCCAGGCGCCCAAAGACCGCGTCGCGTTCTTCCGAAACCTCCCTACGCCGCGTCACCGACGCGCAGGATTCCACATCGCGCCCTGCGTCCACGGCTTTCCCCGACCCCGCTCCCGGTCCCGCCGCTTCCACGTCCACTGCACCCGAAGTATCGCAGCCGCGCATTCCCGCCGACGACGACGCGTTCCGCGAATTCTCCGAAGACGTGGCCTTCTTGCACCACCACCAGCAGCACCCCGCACCAACTGCATACAACCAGAGCGCTCAGCCGCAGTACTGGATGCCCACCCCAACGGCGTATCCCACGTTTTACGCCCCGGCCCCGCCACCGCCCATGCCCGTGTTTGGCGTCGAGTATCTGCCCTTTCAACAGACGGCCGCCCAGCAGCCGCCTCCGCAATATCCGCCGCCTGTCCCGCTGGCTCTCGCGCAACCATCTGTACCAGCGCCAGTGCGTTCTCCATCACCACCACCACCACCACCATCCGCAGCAACGGCGCAGCGGAAACTAGCTGATGCCATGGAGCTGTGGAGAAAAAACAGCCTGCTGGCCGGCCGCGTGACCTCGCCAAAGACCCCCTCAGGCACGGCCGGAAGTGACGCGTTAGCGCCGCCGCCACTCGTGGTATCCCCCGCTGGCAATGACGACGATACCGATCGCAACCACAACGACAATAACAATAATATTAATTATGGCCAGGACGACCCAGCCAGAAACGTCGGACAACTCACGGCCGAGCGGATTCGGCGGAAAAAAAGCTTGCGCGCTAGCTTGAGCCTGTACAGCCGAGAAAACAGTCTTGAGAATTGTTGAAGATCAATGTGTGCTTTCTTTAAATTTTTACTTTTTTTTTTACTTTTTTTGGTTTTTCTTTTTACTTTTTTTTGTTTTTTTGTTTATTTTTAATTTCGATCATGTGTGAGTGAGTACGCTTCTGTACTGCGTTTGAATTTGTCTTATGTGCTGTGGTGCAGTCTGTCAGGGAAGGTCGTTTCTTGGTGATGTTTTGGAAGTGCTTGCTATTGTCAAATAAGTTTCCCTATGTTTCGTGCAAATACTGTGGTGGCAGACAAAACTGGGTTTGGGGTTTGGAGTAAGGAAACCCTTCTTCTCGTCGTAAAGCCGAGCGCGATGCGCCGTTGGTGCTCAAATGGGTGGCGAGGAGAGCCACAGAAACTGCCCCGCCGCCAGACTGACTGACTGCACTTCTCCATTTGCGCTTGGATACTGATTTACCTTCCACAGCTCAAGCTTCCCTTTTTTGCGGCTTCTATCTCGCTGCCTATGTGGGGGCGGGGGGATGAATTCATTGAAATTTCCGCCCCATTTTTGCCAGCTGCTTTTCGCACTGCTCACTGGTCGTTTTGTTTCATTTTTGACGGATTTTTTTCTTTGTTGTTGTGTTGTAGTTGTATTACTGGTCTTTATGATTTGTTTCTGTATTGATTTTGCCAAGGTGATAAAGATTGATTCCACATTCAAAATTTTCTTATATCCATTAGACTGGAGATATGCAACGTCTTGATGGAAGAGAAGGGTGTGTGGTCGACCAGACATAGACAAAGATTGCTCTGGAGTGGATTTTTTGTGGCTTCACGGCGGCCAGGCAGATAAATTGTCGCGTCTCATCTGAAAAGAAAAAAAATTGTCAATCCGACAATCCTCTCTCGGCAGCCAGCAGCCCCATAAACCACACACGCGGCCTGCAACACGCTACAAAAAAAAACCACACCGAGGGAGAACGCGTCGCGTCATAAGTCTAAATGTTCCTGCCAGTAGTTGTCCTCGCGTTCGGGGCGAAACTCGCGCGCGCCGTTTCTCAGGCGCAGTGCACCGAGCTCATCAACCTCTTCCCCTCAGTCAACTTTGGCCAAAACTGCGCGTCCGGGCAGCTCGTTAACAACTCCATAATCACCTGGGGCGGCGACTATGTCTACCAAACCACCACGACCTCTACTACGACTTCCACGTCCTCAACCACATCTTCAACAAGCACGACATCCACCTCAACTACCTCCACTTCCACAACAACGTCGGGAACCGCAACCACTTCCACAACGTCGTCCGGGGCCGCAGGCAGCACCAGCAGCACCAGCAGTACCTCCACCACCTCCACCAGCGCCAATGGCGCCAGCAGTAGTAGTTCCACCACCACAACAACTGCTAATGCCGCCAGCAGCAGCAGCAGTTCCAGCACAACAGTTGCCACCACCTCCACTTCGTCATTCTCCACGTCATCCGGCGCCCGTTACAGGGCCTTGCTGCGCAGAAGAAAGAGACGTGTCAGACGTGACTCCAGCCAGGCGTACGTTTACATTTGAGACAAAATTGGAAAATCTCTTTAACATTTTTTTTTTTTTTTTTCTCTGTGTCTTTTCTTCTTTTATTTCCCATCTCTTTATTTCCGGTTTCTCGAATCGCGCGCCCTCTCTGGTTCTGATCATTCGACGGTCCTCGTTTGCAGCACGCTGGTTGGCCTGTGAGTTGCACCTCCTTCCATTTGCTTTATTCTGTCCTTCTGCAATCAGTGCCGGAGGAAAAAATTATCTCTTCGACAAAATAACTAATTTTTTTCTCCTTTTTTTTTTTAAAATTTTTTTTCCTCGATCCAGCAATCTGAGTGGTCTCGGTCTCACCGGAAGTATCCCTGCTGCGCTTGGTGACTTCACGGGGCTCCAGACATTGTATGTTACCGCATTTCTTGCGAAGTTTGTCCCTGCAGCTGAGTCAAATTCTAAAACAGAAACTTGGCAAACAATGCTTTCTCCGGACCGATCCCGGCATCGCTTGGATTCTTGACAAAGCTGAAGTCCATGTAAGATCCATTGATTTTTTGCTTTGGTGAGTGTGCTCATTACGGCTCCCGGAATCAGCGACATCAGCGGCAACGGACAGCTCACTGGAACTCTTCCCGCGCAGCTTGTTGCCATCATACAGAGCAACGGCGGAACTATGTGAGTTTTGAATTTTTGTTTTTTTTTGGGGCGGGGTTTGTTTGGCAGGATTTGCACTCAAATTTTTTCTGCCCCACCCAATAACAGCAACACCGCTGGCAACAACCTGCTCTTCGGCCCGGGCGTCTCCAACAACGTCGGCGGCGGTGGTGGCTTTGGAACATTTGACTGCGACAACATCTCTGCCGACAAGACGTACCTTGGCCCCGCATATGCCGGCGCCTGGGCCAACTACAACTCCGGCAACATCTACGACGCCATCCTGCAAATGAACCTGAAGCTCACCGGCGACGCGTTTGTCCCCGAGTACATGGACCAAGGCTTCCAGAACTACATCAAGGGCGTCGTGTGGTGCAAGAAACACGTGCCTGGATTCCAGCTGACTCCGTGATCGATCCGCTGTTTTTGTTCATTTTCCAGCTTTTTCTTTGTTTTTTTTGTCTGTTTCGGATGGGAGCGCATGTGGATCGCGCGTGTGCTCTCGGTCTCGTGCACTTGTTGTATCATGCTCTGTGTGACTCTCGTTTGTTTTGCTTTCGTTTCCCAGCTGCTTACCTCCTAACTATATCTCAACAAATCCCCCGCCTTTGTTTTTGTGTTTCCAGCAAAAGAGCCTTTTTCATCTTACTCTGTTTTTTTTTTCTTAAAAAAAAATTATTTTTTTTTATTCCGCGTTTGCTTTGCTGTGTTCCTTTTTGCTTTCTTCTGTTTTGTTTTCGCAGTTGCCGGTCAGACTAAGACGTTAGACTTTTTCTCTTTTTGCTTTTCAACCCGGCTCTCTGCTCCTGCCCCCCCGCCTGTTGTCACCTGCCTGCTGGATGCTGTGTGTGGCCTCACTGCCGCTGCGCAGATGCACGGTGGGGGGCTGTGCTGCAGTGCGTTTAAACGTCAAGCGCAAAAAGGAAAAGAAAAAAATAAATAAATTAGCCATTGAACATTTAGGAGACAGCTGATGGATGGGCAATGGGGAGTTTCGCGCTTCAGTGCCCTTGCTGGATGCGCGCGGAATATTCGCAGCATTGGCACGGTGCATCGGAGGGCTTCGGCGGTTTTCGGCACAAGGAAATCTATGAACGGATGTCGCGTTGTTTGCTTGCAAACTGCGGAACACGAAATTCAATGAAATGTTGTCGGCAGAAAGGGAACACAGCAACAACAACAACAACAACAACAGCAGCAGCCACAACGTTAATAGTGGAAGCAACGCCGCCTGTAGCAGCATCAGTAACGCGCATGCCGCTGTCCACGCGTCGCTTGTGCTCTTGGGATTCGACTTTGCATCCGTCGGCCTGACCGCACACGCGCTCTTCGGTGCACCCCCGCACACTCCGCAGAGCCCGCGCGCCTTCGAGCACGTCATGCATTTTCTCCTTGCACGCGTTGTACCGGATCCGCCCGCATTCGATAAGGTCAGGAACCCCACGCCAACGTCTTTCGTTACCACGCCGCAGCACGCACCGCCAATAATCACCCCCCCAATGCACCCCAACCTCAGCTGTTACGCGCGTCGAACGCATGGCCCGTCTTCGACCGCGCGTCCGCGCGCGAGTTCCGGAACCTCGCCACCAAGGCCCTCGACGCCCTCAAAAAGGACGCCCATGCATTCCCCGCCGCCCTCCTCATCCGCCGCTCGCTCTTCGACGACTGCAAGGGCGATCGCTTCGTCCACCTCATGCTCGCCCTCGCCACGCACGCCGTCAAGGTCTGTCTCGAGCGCGACTGTGCCGCCGCCTCCCCCGCCGCCGTCGACGATGACGACGACGACGACGACCGCCCCCCCAGCAACAATTGCCATCCGTCCGACCCCGAATGTCCCGAGCGCGACTTCTTTCGCCAAGTCGAAGCCCGCGATCGCGATGAGGCCGAATGGACAGAGTACGGCGCATTTCTGTCCGCCGAATTCCAGAAATCTCTTGTGGAGCTGGTCTGCTTTCTTGTTGCTTTCCTGTTGTCCAAAAACCAACGCCACATGTGCAGGCTGAGCTCACCGATATGAAAGCGCAGCTGCTGAGATCGCCAATCCGCGTCGACAACGAATCTTATACCCTTTTCCACGAAGTCAAAGAGGTGCATGACCAAAAACTGCAAACTGTGGAGAGTCTCTGGAGCGAATGCATCGACTGGATAAACAAACACGAGAAAAATAGAGACTTGGTTTCAGCAATCCTAGAACAGCGCGTTACTTCTTCCACAATTGACGCGTCCGACGCCAAGATTCAGATTCCCGCCGATATGTCGGATGTTTTCCAAAAAGATATGAAGCAAGTTGAGTTTGGTTTTTCTTTCGGGTGTTATTTTTTATTTTTTTGGGTTTTCATCTGTCCTTTGTACCAGCACGCGTTTTTTAAATGGATTTTCAGATGCACCTAACTCCTTACGTTTCTGGTGGCCAACTCGATCTGGTATCAGTCGTGCAGCTATGGGATATTTCCGTGAAACACATTCAAATTGCATTAACAAACGAAGCCAACATTTTGCAAAATCCATCCGTCTTGCAAGAAACTTGTAAGCACCTTTTGTTTATGCTTCGCACGTAACAATCATCGCTTGCTTCGTGCAGATGATAAAGTTTGTCATAACATTGAGATTTTGAAGGGGATTTGGTCGGGCACGAAAGACCTTCACGCCGATTTATCAAAAACAAGAGATTTTCTTATTCGAGCAGTGCAAGAATTAAAAGCAGAACGGTTTGTTAAGTGTTGCGCTTTTCTCCCTTTCAGTAGAGCGGCTGCTTGCTAACTCGAGCTGTTTCCCAGACGCGAAAGAGAGACCACACAACCAACAGCAGCGGTGCCGAAAACAATCAAAGAAGCCGCTGCCACATCAGGCAAGCCTGGCCTCTCGCTCGGCCCGCAAACGCCGAAGCTCGATATCCGTGCTCGAGTCGGAAACTTAAGCTCTCAAAAGGTACAAACGAATGGCTGTGTGTCGTAACTGACCGCACCTTTGTTTTCTTCTTCTTTTTTCCGAAGACCGCACGGCAATTCAGACGCCAATTGCTTCAAGAAGGTAGAGTTTGCGTCTTGATTGTTTGTTGTTCTTTTTTTGTCTCGAATATCGTTCCTTCTCATTCGAAGCAATTTTCTGACTTCGATGCTTCAGCCGAAACCCCGGAGGCCACAGCGTCAATCCGCGCGGCAGTTCGCGCAAAGCTTCCGGCAAAACCTAAAGCTTCTCCGCAGAGATTATCGCCAACTCGCGGGCAGCAATCCGACGACAATAGGGACGAGGATGATGGTTTGTTGTGACTCTACGCTCCTTGTGTTTCTTATTTTCCCTCTCCTTTATTCCACAAAGATTCGGAGGATGCGGAAATGCTTGGAACGCCTGTAAAGACCATGGTTGCTTCGTGAGTGATATATTTTTTTTTCCGGCGCTCTCGGGGCACACACTAATTTGGACTTAGAAACAGAGTTTCTTCGTCCAGCTTGAAGCAAGATACCAAAGGAAAGAAAGGTTTCCGCAAAAGACAGAACTTTCTGTGAAAATCTGACTCGTTGCCAAGGAAACCTCGAAAAGAAGTCAGTGAAACCGCCAACGGAACCAGCTCCACATGCTTCGTCTTCGAAAAAACGCAATCATAACACAGGCGAAAATCGGGTGTCTTCGTCCCAATCATCGCCCCTAAAAAGGCCCGCCCCAAAGACTCGCGCGTCCATCAACAAACGACCTGCTCAGAATTCATCCAAATCGTCAGTTGATCGAACGGTCGATCAGGTATCGAGAGCGCAGTTCTGGTTCTGTTTCGCAACTTTGTTTTCACGATGACTTTTTTTTGAGATCGTTGGGTCAATTGTCCACCAGACAACCGCCACTCCCACCAGCGAGCGCAAAACCGTCAGATTCGATGACTTCCAGCGCGTGCACCACTCCTCCGGTAATTGCTTGTGCTTTCTCTCCTGCCCTTCTCTGACTGACCCGACGCAGGACGTGCCGGATTTCAGCCCCGTGCGGAAATTATGCGAACACCATTGAAACAATCTGCAGTGAGGACTCCCGGAAAACAAACTACTCAGCAATCATCGTCAAATCGGGCAACTCCGCACCCTGTCTTGAAATCCAGTATGAAACAGCCACGTCCCCAAAGCACTACCCTCCAGGAGATTGACGATGGTGGCTCTGAAACAACCGGTCCAATCAGTCATCCACAATTCGATCGTCTGATTTCGGATCTTCCGACAAATGAAGGAATTGGGCAGCATGATACATGGCTTGAAACTTTTGATACTGATGGATTGGATGACTTGAATGGTTTGCTGTTGTTATGTTTTTTTGTTTGGACTCACGGTTTCGGAATTATTCAGATGAGGATGCACCTGATTTTCTTGCTTCTGCTGCGCTTGACGAACTTGATGTATCCACCAATATGAATGAGAACGGGTTGGAACTGCGAGAAAATGATGAAGACAATTTGGCATCAGGAGTTTGGCAGGAGCCGGTCCATCCAACTGAGAGCGACATGTGCATCGCTCCTCCTGAAATTTCTGGTGCTTCGCCTCTCAACAGTCTTCCCAGTGCTGCACTCGCTTCTGCAGACCAAATCGACGCCTGTTATGTATTGGAATGCAACGACCTCAACGACGACGGCGAAATTCCCTTTCTGGATGCATCAATTGCATGTCCTGTGGACGAAATGTCATTTGCCGGTGCGCCGATGTCTTCTCCGCTTTACGCAGATGGCGGCTTTGGAGACGCGAATTCCTGGATTTTGAACGAAGAATTCACTGGATTCGCTGCTGCTGCGAATACCAATGACTGCGTTGTGTTCGCCGACAGCCCATTGGTAGTGGACGAGCAAAATCTAGAGCCGATCGACAGCGCTGATAATGACGTCGCAGACATGTTCGAGAACGCAATAGCAAGTATTCACCTCTCAGACGCCAGCGCCGGCGACGATGCTGCCGCCTTGCAATCGTCGGAGCGGAACTGCTTACTCTCGGACTCCTTAATCGACTGTGACGCTGTGCGCAGACAGATTGCTGCGGCGGTTGAACCCAATGCAATCCCGTGGATCGACAAATCTGTAGACTCACACAATGAGCAAGATGACGGTGGCGTTCAAGACGACATTAGACGCGCCAAAGGCAATGTCCGGCATCCTCTCCTGGGCTCTGCCGCGGCTAGCGGACACGAGGACGGCAAAGAGGCACAGGACTCTATTATTGTTCAGCCGGACTCAAAGTCCGAAGCAACCATTTCTTTCGCCCAATTCAAGCAAAACGATGACGACGAAGACAGCCGTGTAATGCGCTCGCATCTTCAGCACTGCCCACAGCCTTCTATGTCGCTGCACGTCGACAGCGGCGTCGCTGATGGGCCGGACGACCTCAGCGACGGCATGCCAGGCCACGACGTGCTGAGCATCGCGTCCGTCGCAGACGAAACCGACGGGAACACAGATGCCCCGCCTAATGGCGCGGACGGCCACGCCGCGCCTCACGCCGAAATACTGCCTTCTCACGCCGAAATGCTGCCGTCACCGTCACCGCTGCTGCCGCCGCCAAACATTGACGACCGTGCAAACTCAGCCGGCGCCGGTGGCTTCCTTGACGGATTTCTTGCCTGGGACCGTGCGCACAACGTTACGGACGGCATCGACACGTGTGAATACCTCGACGACTCTGCAGAATACGCTGCGTGCCGTTTCACATGGATCGCGCACGATTTTTCAGTGTCGAGCGCGGGCGGAGATGACGCCGACACCGACGCATCCATCGCCAAACATGGAGAGAATGGTGCCGTCCCTAATACAATGGCTGCGGCCGGCAGTGACGCGAATGACTGCACTGACGGGCAAGAAGACAGCCACTTTGAAGGCAAGGAGGAGATTGATGAGGAAGATGGCGACGACGACGATGAGGAGGAAGAGGAGGAGGAAACGGACCTTTGAAAGCTGCATGAATCCACCTTTATTTAATGCTTTCGTATCTGCCGTGCAACCGTCAGATTTGCCAACTCTGATAAAAACTGGTGCGTGTATTCGGATTCTTGTGACATAAGTTCTGCAAAGGGGAGGTTTTTTCGTTTTGTTTTTAAGTTCAGCTCGCGTGTGTATGTCATGCAAAAACGAATAAAGTGCTTTGACTATACCGATAACAGGAGCCTTGTGGTCTAGGTTCGGAAAGATAAGCAGCTTGGCCGTGTCGAAACCTAACCTGAGTAGCGCATGATGCAGTGCCTTACTTTCGCGCACCGGAACCGTTGTGTCGTTGGATCCATGAACAATCAGCCACCACTCTGGCAAAAACGCCTCCATGTGCTTCCGGAGACGGTCGTCGACGTCAGGCAGCGACAAAAAACCGCTTGCATCGTCGTGATGGTGCCCCAAACAGTCCAGCAGAAATACGGGGCTGCGAGCGTCGAACATTTCATCACGCGACCCCATCGCGCGCCGCATCGCCGATATCTCCTCCACACCGTATCCGCTCTCGAAGCCGTAGTGCGCACGCACGTCGTACACGCCTGATAGCAGCACTGCACCACGCACTCGCGGTAACGCAGTTTTTAGCCGGCGCATGCGCGTATGCGGATCCGGCTGGGCGTGCAATACTTCGCCGTCGCCGTCGTCCGCCGCCGTGTGAGCAGAATGCGCGAGAACTAGAGCGCACAGATGCGCCCCCGCGCTATGCCCCATCACGGTGATGTTTTCCGGGCTGCCGCCGTACCGCCTTTTTTTTTTTCGGGTTTGCTGAATGTTGATTTTCCAGCGATCTCGAACTCACGCGATGTTTGCGTATGTCCATACGAGTGCGTCGGCTACGTCGTCCAGCATGTCTTCGACGACGCCCTTTGGGTACAACGTGTAGTCCGGCACGACCACAACATACCCGGCAAGCGCCAGTGCGTGTCCGAGCGGCGCGTATATTCTGCGAGTATTGAGTAGGTAGGTGGGTTGCGAACGTGCATCGCCGTCGGAAGGGGCGGCCGGAAACTCACTCCTTTGAGCCGGAGCTCCACGCGCCGCCGTACACAAACACGATCACGGGCTGTCCGCTGTGGGTCTCGACCTCGGTTCCGGCGCCGTCGTCGCGCGCGCAGTGCACGTCCAGCCTGAGCCCGCGCTTGTACTCGGCCGTCGCGATCCGCACGTCCTTCACAAGCACATGCGCGATCCATCGCGAGTATACCGCCACTATCGGCCCGCACACCAACCCCCAAACGTGATGCAGCAGCGCCTTGTTGACGCGCACTACACGCAGGGGATGCAGCGGCAGCGGGCGAGATACTCCCGCGTCATGGCGTCCGTCCGCGACTGCCGGGTGATGCGTGCCGGCGTTCATCGAATGGTAGACGGCGAAGGCAACGGCGTACATCGCCGCAACTGCGAACACAAGCGCGGTTGGAATGCGCGTACTGGCAGTACTATCCCGCTGCGCCGCGAGTCTTCACGTACCGGCGGCGCCAATGGCTACGGCAAAAGTGGCGAACATTCGCACTTCCAACAAGTTTATTCCATACGCACAACCTCCGTATCTCGCTTCTCGTCTTGACAAAAAAACTTCGCGCCGTGGACGAAGAGTCTCCGACGGAATCTTTGTCCACCCCTTTCAATGCACTGTCGAACAAAAAAGAAAAAACAGTCGTTGGAAAAAGAAAGAAAAAAACAGACCGCGACATAAATACTCACAGACAAGACGGAAGATGTCTGGAGTATAGATTTTCAATAACAAGTAGTTACGAATGATGCAAGATTAATATACAACGAAAAAAAGAACCGCACCATTGTAAACGAAATAGTTCCCAGCACCTTCAGGATACAAGTTGAATGTTTGCACAAAGTTCATCGGTTGCGGAGAATCGTCAAACTGTCGTTGTTTATGCAAAAACCGTGAAGCTGCAGCAAGTATTCGAAAGCCAACACCAGTACCTGGAGTTGGCCCATGACCGTTATCAGAACAGATCCTTGAGTCGGATGCGACGGCTGTGCATCGCACTTTGTGACGACGTGCTTGATGCGTTGAAACGGCAGGTGCTGAGAATTTCCACACAGAATAAGTCAGAGGGTGGGTAAGCACCTACAGCACAACACGAACCGCCAAGTGATTCACGATGTTTTGAGCGCCTACGAACTGCTTGTCCTCATAGGTCAACATCGACACATCGCGCTGCATCCGCCGGCCAATCACATCCCGTTAGCCATTTAAAAAAAAGGCGGTTGACGGAACGATTCAGCGGAGCGACTCACATAGAGCGGCGCCAGACCGGCCCTGTTTGAATCGAATGTGTTGTAGTAGAAGTCGGTGAAGGCCTTCGCAATCTGGTCAGCCGACATGGTTGATCGCTTATGTCGAGGGCGATAATAATGTAATAATAAATGCTAATCCATAAAGACGTCTCCTCCCCGCAACCGCCCCGTCCGCGACCGCCTGCCCGCGATGTTACACTCACTCCCGTTGCTTCTTGTGTATAAAAGAAATTGCATTAACTGCCCACGCACCGCAATCATTGCGTGGTGGCCGGCGAAATAGGCTTCGCGGTCGGTGCCGCGAGATACTTTGTGATAGTCACGAACTTTGTCGTCTTCTTGAAGACCGTCACAGTCTTGGTCTTAGTGGCCGTCACCGTCTTCGCCGGCTGGGTCACCGTCACAGTCACGGTTTCTGGCGCCGCCTCTGCCGTCGTTGTCACGAACACTGCCCCGTTCGTTGGTGCGGATGATTCTAAAACGCTTGTGGCGGTCTCAATTGTGATTGAACTCTCCACATAAATGCTACTGCTAACAGACACCTCAGATCTTTGCGCTTTGGCCGTGATGCTAGCCGCGACTGCGGTTGTGGGTTTCAGAGATGCAATTATGCTAGTGGCAGACCCATGAGTTGCCTCGCTATTGGCAGCCGAGACAGGTTTCGTTGTTGTGCCGCTGGTTTCTGCTGTTACCGATGTCGCTTTGGCTGCTGCGCTTGACACTGTAAGTGGCGCGCTACTGCTCGATGTGGCTTCCGTTTGTGCTTTCGCAGACGCTGCCACGCTCACTGATGTCGCGGAGGCTGCCGCAACAAAACTGGTGCTTGCAGCCCCTACTGTCGACGCGCTTTCATTCAAACCAGTAGATGCTGTCGATTTTGCGGATGCAGAAATTGCAATTGGAGCTGTGCTTGTTTCTGTAGCTGTGGCAGCAACTGTCGTTGCGGCTGCCGAGGCTGTTGATTCAGTTTTCGGCTCGGCGGACACACTTGTGCTTTCTGCGGCGGAAACAACTGAGGAAGCACTGGCTGCGGAAGCTGATACTTGTGATTTTTGTTCACTTGATTTTGTAGACAATGCGGCTGTCGTGACCTCCTCGGTAGTAGCACTCGCGGCAGTAGTCGCAGCGGTAGTAGAACTGGCAGCTGCTGTGGCAGCAAAAGTGATACTTGTTCCCTGAGTCTGCACAACAGTCGTGGCGCTGGATTCTTGAGTTACACTACTAGCCGTGGCCGCAGTCACTGAAATAGAAACAGTTCCGCTTGGAACAGCTGTTGCTGCGCTGGTTTGAGCCAGCGGGGAACTAACAGGCGCGGTAACCGTTGCGGTGCTTTCAACTGAAGTTCCTTTTGACAAAACCGTTGTGGCTGATGCAGAGTTGCTCCCCGTAGTTAATACCTCTGATTCTGTCACCGTCACGTAACTGGTTGAAGCAGCCGCATTTGCTACCAGGGAAGAGATAGAATTGCTTTGCAAACTCGAAATTGAGCCGCTTGTAACAGAACTTGCCGCAGTAACGGAGTTTGCGCTATTGAAAGACTTGGTAGACGCAGACTCAGCAGAAACTCCCGCGGAAGAAACTGCAGTTATTGATTCAGTACCAGAAGCAGTAGAAACTTGCGTTTTTGTTGATGCCGTGACAGCGATGCTGCTAACACTGGCTAAAAATGTTTTAGGTCCCAAAGTTCCTGTTTCTTCGCTTAGTGACGAGCTTGCGGAAACGGTTGACGCAGTGGCCGACGGCAGCACCGACTCTGTTTCCGTCGACGATGCGGACGCTTGACCGGTCCCGTACGAAGCCGTTCCCGATACGGAGGAAGCGTGTGTAACCACACTTTCTGCGCTACTCAAACTTCCTTGCGGGTTTTTCGACGCTGCTGATGAGAGAGCTGTCACAGTTTTTGCACTGCCGCTAGACGCGATTGTAAGTGACGTGGAAGCTGCTTGACTAGCAGCAGATGAGACAGAAGCGGATATCGGTGCACTGAATAAAGCAGTTGTGGCAGCGGTGGCATGGTAGTTGAAGGATACAACGGTTGTAGCTTCTATCAAACGGGAAATAGGAAAAGGCATCAGGTGTTAACAAGGGGAAAACGTTGCGTACCGGAAGAAAACGACTCAGAGCTCAGCACTTGAGACGAAGAAAGCACAGCACTCTGCTCCGTTTTTGACACGACTGGAAGTGACTTTGTAGCCTATTTGTTTTTGATGCCTTTAAAATGCTTGCAACACAACACAGCCAAAAAAGAAAGCATGTTGTCATTTGACACGTATAGCAGTTGAGGGATTGAGAGGCACGGTATTTTTTCCCGTGTTCAATTAATGCAACACTCACCACTTGAGCAGTTGTTAAAGTTGTCGTTGTTGTGGTGCATGGAACGGTAATAATAACATCAATAAAGTCGCTTGAATCACTGGATGTCGTGGCTGGAAGTGATGAAGTCGCCTTTGGGTTTCAAAAGGAAAAGTCAGAAAGGCTGGGTGTTTTCAGCGAATTGGTTGCTGTGGACATGCCGGAAACGCGATCACGCTTTCTATGAAAGCTGCAATAATAACCGCGAAGACTACAGACGCGTGAGGTGGCTTCATATGCGCAGGTGCGAACTTTGAGGGTGTTTTGTGTATCTGCGCGAACGCGGTTTGTTTTGGAGGAAATTCTGACAAACTTGTTTCGAACACTGCCGCCTTTTTGTGTCGCGGTTCACCGGCGACGACAGCATAGAGGGCATGAGTGGAGTGGCAGATCATCGTTTATTCAGCTCTCAATGGTGATCTTGGACAAGGGTAACCCGCAATTCTTTATGAGGCTTACAACATCCCTTCACCATCACATCTTGTTTATGCTGTTTTTCAGTTCGCCGATCAATCCCATCGCATCCAAGCGGGAGTACGCGGCAAACGACGCAATGCCGATAATTGAACCAAGACCTGCCCCGCCGAGGGAGCGAACTACGAATCCGCCACTGGATCCTGTTGTCAGGCCAAAGACGGAGAATCCCGCAAGGGCGCCACCAATCGACCAGCGATCCAACTGGTTCTGCCCTGCATTGTTGAGCAGACGATATGACCGATCCGTCCACTCATCGTCACTCTTGCCTTCCATCTGGTATTGTTTGAAACAGGCATTCCAATAAGGACTCGTGGCCCAACACTCACCCGCAGTTCAGTCATCGCCACGCCCGCAGGAATACCTAGGAGTACTGCAACGGCGTTTCCCCGCAGTAGTGACGGAACTAGGCGCGGTGTCGTCTTGGAGCGTAAGACCTTGCGCCCGATCAATCCGACCGTTGCCAGAGCGGTGAAAACGTTCGTGGTACGGTGAGAAACGTGGGATGCAAGCACCGCGTGCGCATGCGGTTGATCGTCGGAATCCGTGTTGAACAGGATATCCATAAGTTCGGTTTCGCGGAGAATATTTTCTCCACGTTGCGTAGAAAACTGACCGTTTCGCGCTGAAAATCCGCCGACGATAACGGCCTCCGCGGTCGCAATACGCTCGCACCGCAATTTGTCGTGGAACTGCGGCGCTGCTTACATATCATTAGTTTCATTCAGATTATGACGTATTGCCCATCGAAATGTTGAAGTTCTGCAAGCCCTATATCTTTGTTGGTCAAGGCTGTTATATGCGCAAAGAGCGTAGAAATTCTTTGGGGTGTTGAGGGTTCCCGTGTTGAAGCATTCAGTCCTTTGAGAGGCCTGTATTTCATCCATCCACCGCTATCTCGCACGCCGATTATGATTTTTAGTTCGATGTACCTGTGTCGCTTCGCTTTGAATTTTTTCAATCATCTTCATCATGTCCCCGACTTTTCAAATGAAAGTAGCATTAGTTGCGTCCAAAGGGAAAATTGACGGGGCTAAAATTCCAAAATTTTCTTGTTAGGAAACAGCCCCTTTGTGTCAATTGTGACCAAATAGATCAGTTGACGGGCGTGCCACAAAGATGCGAAAGTGATATGCCTGTGCTATTGCCGTTCTCACGTGATGAGTGTGACTATTCGTGTTTTTAGGTGTGTAATCATGAAGCACTCACCATCGAGATGATTTGCTGATTACACAACATCAAACAAGAAAACACAACAAACGCCTGCGATACCATCCATCCGTTCGATCGGCTTCAGCTGCACGCATTCTGAGGCTCTTTTCAGTTGGAGATGGAGGCCACGCCTGGTTTCCACTCCCGTTCTATAGTGTTTGACACCGGCGGACACCCTCCAATCATGAGTGACCAAATGGCGCCCGAAGTTCCGCCACTCACACAACACCACGATTCTTCCTTCTATTACGCCGCCACCACCCCTGGCGATCTTCCGCAGCACAATCCGAACTCGAATTTCATTGTTCAGCACAACCAGGAGCTTCCAACACCTCCTTATCCGCAGTCTGCCCCGCCTGAGTTCACTCCGTTGTCGACGCAATTGGCGGGCACTTATCGCCCTGACAGCAACAGAGGCCGGAAGCGCAGTACGCGCGAGGCACCCTCTCATAAAGCTGCTCTGAACAGGGAGGCCCAGCGAGCTCTGCGGGAACGAAAGGTGCGAAAGTTCGTTTCTTTTTTTCTTGATTAAATATTATAACTCTTCAAGGCCAACTATATCAAAAGTCTGGAAACACAAATTGCTGAGCTTTCGGCTATAAACAACGCATTGTTGTCGAAGCAACAAACACCGACGGTGCTGTCGCCACCGCCGTCCACAGGACCACCGCAGGATTCCGCAGTGGATTCTGCAACTTCCGAGACTCTATCGGCAGAAATCGAGGCGCTGCGGATCCGAAACCACGACCTTGAGCTTCAGCTTGCAGATGCAACAACTTCCACAAAGCGGCAACCGCAGTTGCACTGCATTACTTGCAACTCGGAGCGGATGAAGACCATGATTTGCATCGACCAGATCAAAGTGCTAGAAAGCCAGGTTGGATCGTTGCAGAGGCAGATTTCCACGCTCATGGCTCAGCAGCAGCAGAGTTCTTTTACACCTCATCTTCTTTCGTGCAGCAGCAACAGTAGCAGTAATAATAATTCAGCCGGTGAATATATCTTTAACTTGAATTCCATGCTTGCAAACGAGGAAGTTTTGCTAGACTTTATGTACACGCCGATCGACTGGCACCGGCAACCACCGCCGTCGTCGTCTCCCCCCACTTCAGGCGCAAACAATATGAGCGTATCTTCAATGTCTTCGTTGCCATCGTCCTCATCATCAATACTACTACCGACTACCAAATCGTCGGAACAGTTGTTTGGGCCCATGGAAGTCGAAACATTCCGCATCATCCTGAAACAAGTGACCTCTCTCCGGCGGCGACCTGAGTTGGTGGACGGGCTCTTTGACCTGCTGCTTGCGCAGACAAAAGTGACGAACGTGCGAGACGCACGGCGGGTGCTTGTGCAGATCAACCGCGCCTGCTTCAATGTGCTGGAAGTCATTGATCGCGCAGAAAAGTCAAAGTATAATGAGCTCTTCGCGATTTTTCACGAGCGGAACGCGAAGCATGAGGTAACATTGAAAATTTTGGTTTCTGTTTCATAATAGAAATTTTTTCTCTCCATAGATTCATTTCAGCGAATTGTGCGCACCACCTGAAGAAATCAAACAGCAATTTGCGCAGCGAGTTCTTAAGCCACTTCCGCCGCACGTGTTCCAGTTTAGAAACACATTAAAGTGCATCCCGTCGTTGGGGACAGGGGAGGCCGGGTCAATGGTAGATCAGTTTTGTAATTTGTGGGTGTACAAAGAGGACATTCGGGGCGAGGGATTCTATTACTATAACTACTGCCTGTATGAACTAGAGAGGCTGTGCACGAATGTGGAGGATCGCAGTAAGTTCTGGGAGGCATACGACGCGGTTTGGGCAAGCGATCACGCAAACGTGGAGGTACTGCTGGACAAGGTGGAGCACGAGTAGACATGCAGCAGTACTGGATAATCTGGAAGGGTGGCAGGCAGATACAGATACAGGTGAATGTGAATGTGGGGTATCGGGTTGGAGTGGGAGGTGCGATGGGTTGGAATTTAAGATTTTAAGATAAAGGCGCGAGTTTGATTGAAGGTTGCCTGATGGTTGTTTGACGGCTGGCTGAGCGCAGCTTGCGAGTGCAGCTGCGAAAAATCCTGCGCGCAGGACCTTGTGCGTTGCGGCGTCTCGGTGTTGTGTTTGCAGACGCTGTCATGTTTGTGATTGCCATTTCTCATTTGGCAACAACTTGGCGATGAACAGCCACAGCCACAGCCACAGCCACCTCCGCGCGCCGCCCCAGGCGCCTCTGCACCAGCTGCAGCCCCCGCAGGCCCCGCAGATCCTGCAACAGCAATCTCCGCCACAGGATCCGGGCAACCTCATTGCACGGAACTTGCAGCCTGCGCTTGTTCATGGGCAGGTGGCGTCCGAGCCAAAGCCGGAGCCACTCCAGCCGCACTCGGGGTACAACCCGCACTCGCACCGAGGCCGCAAGAGGACCGAATCTGAGGCGCCCTCGCACAAAGCCGCTCTCAACCGAGAGGCCCAGCGCGCGCTGCGTGAACGCAAAGCCGCTTACCTCAAGGGTCTTGAAGACAAGATTACCCAGCTTCAAGCCGCAAATGCGGCTCTCGCCTCCAACAGCAATACCTGTTGCACGCACGGGCAGGTTGCGGTGCCCACGCCCGCGCCTTCAGACTCGACCCCACCTTTCAACCCGATGATGCCGCAGCAGCAGCCACTTAGTTTCACTCAATCTCTCGAACTCGAATCGCTCAGACACAAGAATCAAGAATTGCAATTAAAGCTATTAGCTACTACGTCTGCCGTTAACAGCGCCGTTTCCAGCCACACGCATTGCATTAACTGCAACTCTGAACGTATGAAGACTGCCGTTTGCATCGACCAGATCAAAGTCCTGGAGAATCAAGTGCATTCTCTGCAGAACCAGGTTGCATCCCTGAAATCAACAGCATATCCACCCAAACCTTCCCCAGCTATGATACTATCCCACAATCACATCCAGCTTTCGGAGTCAATGCCCCATCATCCGTCGTACGTTTTTGACTTGAATTCAATGCTCTCCCACCAAGAAGTACTTCTGGACTTCATGGACACCGCCATTGACTGGAACTTTCCCGCATTCACACTTGGTGATTCTGTTCCCGAATCGCCGGTGAATGTGCCAAAAACTTCCGAAGAATTATTTGGCCCCATGGAAGTTGATACATTCAAAATTACCCTCAAGCACTGTACTTCTCTTCGAAGATGCCCAGAACTAGTAGACCAGTTGTTCGACATGCTGCAGGCTGAAACTCGCGTTACAAACGTTCGTGATGCCCGCAAAGTTCTCGTCAAAATCAACCGCGCTTGCTTCAGGCTTCTTGAAAATATCGACCGCGCCGAAAAGTCCAGATACAACGAACTATTTGCTATATTCCATGAGCGGAATGCTAAACATGAGGTGAAGTAATTTTGATCCGAAAAATTTGTCCAAATTTTTTCCATTGCGTTTCATCCAGATATACTTCAGTGAACTTTGGGCGCCTCCAGAACACGTTAAGCGACAGTTCGCGTCCAGACCGCTTCGATCTCTTCCACCGCATGTCGCTCGTTTCCAAGCAATACTCAAGACCATTCCTTCATACCAGGCGTCTGTGGAAGCGATCACGGTTGTTAACCAGTTTTGTAATATCTGGGTCTATGAAGAAGATATTGATGGCGAAGGCTTCTACTACTATAACTACTGCCTGTACTATCTTGAACGATTGTGCAAAAACGTTGAAGACCGCAGCAAGTTCTGGGAAGCGTATGATGGAGTTTGGGCCAGCGATCATACTAACCTGGGCGTTTTGCTGGACACTGCTGGAAGTGGAGTTTGATGATTTTGTTCGCAATTTTCATTTTCATTCTTTATTCATCATTTCTTTTTTATTCTTTATTTTATCGGTGAATGTGGATAAGCAATGCTCAGTACTGGGTGTGGAGGTTGCTGCCCTTTGCCAGTCATGCCCAATGTCAATGCGGTGCAAAATCCACGATGTTGAACAAAGAGGTTTGGGTTGCAATCGTTGCATTCCCATAGCCTTCGGTCATTAGCAGTATGAGAATAGGGTAGCCATGGTACCCGCGAAAAATCGGGAACCATGAATGAGAGTGACAAAACACCGTCTGCTGTAGCTGAAGCAATCGGATTCATTCGTGAGACAGTATATACATGATCCGAAAAGAACTGTCAGAAAAGCAGAGCTTTGGTTGCTTCAATGGTGAGCTTCGGCGGATTAAGTTTCTACTGAAAATTTTAAAGTACAATGAGCAACACCACCGTCATTCGAGCGCTAGCGACAGTACCCTTGCTCGTTTTCTTCACTTGCGCCAACTTTGTTGCATGGGCATGCTCAGGTGCCCGTTTTCAGTCAGGCAAAAGGAAAAGCTTCTTTCAGGGCACCTCCAAGAGTATCACACCCATTTGCCTTAAGTACGACCCTCTTCTCAACTTACAGCCATTCGTCAAAAATAGCGAGCCGATTGTTCTAACCGATCTGCCCCCTTCTATCTTGAGTGAATTCACTGCACAACATCGCTCGTACGAAGCACTCATGGACGGAAGCACCCTAATTGATTTCAAAACGCTACCAAAGTATGAAACTCTGAGCAAGTTTATATGGAAAAGCATGAGGAAGATCATTATGTTCGCAATCACTTTTCGGGGAAGGGATTTTTCGGGTTATGCTCATATGGATACATTTCCTTCGTACAACTTTTACTTCATCGCCAAGGGTTCCAAAGACGTAATCTTGATTCCCAAAGATGGTGCTTCATTCTTTGACTGCGAGACGGGCTTTGATTCTATCTTTTTGGAAGGAACTTCTGGTGCAAATCTCGAGTGGGTCAATCAGGCACCACAGCACTACCGTTTCACGCTGCATGAGAACCAAGTACTCGTTTTCAACAACTCGAAACTGCTGCACAAGTTCATGACAACCAGCGACACCGAGTGCGTGGCACACTCGCTGCGCCTGACCAATATAGACGTGAACCCGCTGGTTGCGCGCAAGTTCATCTTCAACTGGCGTCAGGCGTGGGATGCGGCGGGCTTATTTTGTAATGGCGGGCGCACGGTGCGGCGACAGGAAAATGTCTGAGACTTGAACATCTGTGTGCGTGTTGGGCGAAAAAACGGGTTCTTTGGCAGACTGTTTCCATTTATGTTCCAGTATTTTGCATGAATTTCAGAGTGCTGGCTAAAATAAATTGAGTAAGAGACGGAGAAAAAAAAAGGCCAGATAGAGGACTTAGTTTAGGACTGATATCAGAAATAAGATAGGGGTAGGACCAAATGGTCAAGGTTGAGATTGTTCCATCGTCTTCAATTCCAAAGCGTCTCAGTGTTTTGATTCAATAAATGTTCTCGGGGCGGGCAGGAATATTAAACGGAAACAAAAACCGAAGAAAGCAACAACAAACCCCCCCTTGGCTTCCCCACAGTCACTTCGCCTCATCATAAGGAAAGAACAAAATAATCACAAGATCAAAAGCCTCCGCGGGGTGCCTGGTGTGCAGCCTTCCAAGATGCTGCCCGGATTCGACTCCTGTTAAGAATAAAGAAATTGCAGATATTCATGTTTCGCCACCGCGCGTGACCAGTCTCATTTGTGACGCCACTGGAGTCAAACTTTTGCAAATGTGGAAGTGGCCGGTAGTAATTGGAGCAAGACTACTCTGGTATATTTGACCAACTTCACTAGAGCACAAATTTCAGCTGCTACTGGCCATTTTCTTGCACATTGGATGGGCTACCAAACGGACATAACTTAGGGTGAAGGTGGCTACTCTGTCCTCATGAATGACAAAGAAAAAAGTGCTATCACATCTGGAGCGTTAAAAATTGCGCACCAAGTTAGAAGTGTTGGTGGCACCTCCTTGAACGGTGGCTGCATGTCTTGTGGTCATTTGTAAAAAATAATTTGATCGAATTCTCTTAACAAACATCAAACACGGAGAACATGGTGACCGATGTAGTACGCACGTCTGTTCAGCACCATACGGGCCGCATGTTTAAAGTATGTTGCCGTCAAGGTGGCTTTCTTGTTGTATTCATTCATACCTTGTCTTTCCTGTCTTTTTTTGTCTTCGATCGGTAGGACCTTCCCACGGGCCTGTTTATCAACAACAAATTTGTCCCGTCTGTGAGCGGGAAAACCTTTGAAACGATTGATCCAAACACTGGAAACCCAATATGCTCTGTTTCTGAAGCCCAGAAAGAGGACGTGTAAGCGAAAAATCTTCGTAAAAAATCAAGCCACCTGAAAGACACCTCTAATTACTAAGGGATATTGCCGTTGCCGCAGCCTCTGCAGCTTTCGAGAATTCATGGAGCAAAGTTTCTCCTACCGAACGAGGCCGTCTTTTGTACAAGTTGGCTGATCTTGTAGAGCGTGACCTTGAAAGTCTGGCCGCGTTGGAAGCTCTCGACAACGGAAAACCGTTCACTCAGGCCATTGATGCTGATTTGAAGCTAATGCATGAACACTTGAGATATTTTGCTGGATGGGCTGACAAGATCGATGGTCGCCTTGTGGATATGGGCAGCTCATTCCATGGATACACAAAAGCTGAACCAATCGGAGTCGGTAATGTGAATTATTTAACAATTTGCTTGTGCTTGTGCTTGTGCCGTGACCGGTTATTATTGAAATGTTTCTTTACTATTAATCTCAGTTGGGCAAATCATTCCGTGGAACTTCCCATTGCTCATGATGACTTGGAAAATTTCTCCTGGTAAACTTAAAATCTGAAAAGCAGCATTTATTGAAGCTTCCCGAAATATAGCTCTTGCGGCTGGAAACTGCCTCGTCCTCAAAACTTCCGAAAAAACACCTCTCTCTGCTTTGAGATTCGCCGAACTTGTCGTTGAAGCCGGGTTTCCTCCAGGAGTTGTCAATATTCTATCCGGATTTGGGCCAGTTGCTGGTGATGCTATAGCAAGACATCCAGACATTCGCAAGGTCGCATTCACCGGATCAACTGCTACCGGCAAAAAGATCATGGTAGCAGCTGCTGAGTCGAATTTGAAAAAAGTTACTTTGGAACTTGGGGGCAAAAGTCCTAATGTGCGTGGGATTGTTACTTGTTTCGTCTTTTTTTTTTTTTTCTTTTGCACAATCATTTTACGTTAAGTACAGCTGATTTTCAATGACGCCAAATTGGACCAAGCGGTAGATAGTTGCATTACTGGATTTACTTTCAACCAAGGCCAAGTGTGCTGCGCCGGAACTCGCGTATTTGTTCAAGAGGGCGTTTACGACTCCTTCCTCTCCAAACTCACAGCCAAGGTGGCAACCAGAAAAGTTGGCCCATCCTTCAAGGAAGACACCGACATTGGTCCATTAGTCGACAAAATTCAGTTTGACAAAGTAATGGGATACTTGGAAATAGGGAAAGCTGAGGGAGCGCAATTGGTATATGGAGGCGAGAGAATCGGACAGGAAGGCTTCTACATTATGCCGACTATTTTCGGTAACGTCAAGGAAGACATGAGGATTGTGAGAGAGGAAATATTTGGCCCTGTGATCTGTGTTCAAAAGTTCAAGGTGACTTACATGGTGAAGTGCGTTACTCATGAGTTTCTTACTAGACTGTTGATGAAGTCATCAAACTTGCTAATGACACCGAGTATGGACTTGCAGCCTCAGTGCACACAGAGAGCTTGAATACTGCTATCAAGGTTGCAAATGCAATTCATGCAGGTACCGTTTGGGTGAATGGTCACAACAACTTCAATGCAGCAATGCCATTTGGTGGTCATAAAGAGTCAGGTTTTGGAAGTGATGGTGGCCCTGAGGCTATTTTGGCATACACAAAGACAAAATCTGTGTTTGTTAGTATGTAGCTGTATGAGTGAGTGAGTGAGAGTATGGTCTGTTTGAATGGGAGTGAGACAAATAAAATACTGTGAAAATATGAAATTTATTTTATGTCATTCTTTTGTGAGGAAGGGTTTGTACATTGTGGAATGTTCCCTGGCCTTTTATTCAGCAGAACTGCTGGGAGTCTGTGGAACTTAAGATTTATTCTGCATTCTCACATTTCTTGTTGTTTGGTATTGTCTCAGGTTTTTTGTTGTTGAGAAATGAGAAAGGGTTTTTTTTTCTGAGGAGGAAGAAAAAATTGACACAAATCAGGAGGATTCAAAGTGTTAGTGCCACGGATTGGCTCCATTGTGTCACATCTTCTACTTTTTTGCCGTGTTGCTTCTTGTATTAGTTGGAGGTTTTGCTAGGTTTATATCATTGTTAGGTACAGTATTTGTGAAAATATGAATTTTATTTTATATCATTCTTTTTATTTCTTACTTCAGTTTTAATGTGAGGAAGGGTTTTTACA
>JADHYT010000193.1:0-44771 GCA_027604725.1 Entophlyctis luteolus
AGTCAGACATGAACCAAATATGCATTTAATTGGTTCAAGATTTGTTGATGTGCAGAAAAAGGATGACTCTGGTAATCCGGGGGAATTTAAGTCTAGATTTGTAGCACAAGGGTTTACTATGATTGAAGGTGTTGAATTTTTCGACACATTTGCACCAACTGCAAAACCATTTTCAATTCGATTATTTTTTACTCCAAACGTGCCGATATACAGTCCGCGACTCTGTGTTTCAAACTTCAGTCTTCGCGGTCACTCGTGAGAAATGAAATGCACCGTGTCTTACTGTGAATACACACCTGAGATCGCCGTTAAGATCGTCGAATCTATCATTTCTACCAACGCAATGCTGCGCAGATGGGCTCGAAACTGAACCAAGAGCGGCGGGATCGAGATCTCCTCGCACTGCTCAATCCCGCCGCTCTTGGTTCAGTCTTGTATGTCATACATTGCTACCCAGCGCCGCATGTCACCGGTGATCAACACGCTATTGGCTTCGTTCGTGCATAGCGCGTAGATGCTCTCCCCTGCACGCGTCGGGACTCCTGCCACATGCCGTGTTAACATTCTGTCACGTTATTATGCTTACCCCCACATTAGCTCGCTTTGGTCTGTACGCCACCACAGCAGCACCCCTTCGCCACCGACAGTAGCCAAATCGGCGCATTGCTGGTTACCCCAACGAGCGGTATTGTATGTCAGCACGGCCCGAGCGTGCAAGAATGTTAAGCGTGCTGACCGTGGGCTTCACGCTTGCTCACGGCACCCATCCCCTTCGTGGCGGCGGTGCGCCCGAAGGTCTCCATCAATAGGGTCACACACTCGCTCTTGCTGCTGTTGTCGTTCTTGACGGCAAAAGCGCTGCTGACGATGGTGACGGCGTACACTAGGCTGCGTCGGTGCCGAAGAACAGCGTGCAGGTATCGCAGTGGGCGTTGTCGGCGTCGTGCCACCAGTCGAGACAAAGGGCAGAAAGGGAAACGGGATCAGTCTATCATCAGTCCTCATTGGCAATTACAACCAAAGTACAAACATAGGCAACAGCAAATATCTGCCAATGTCTCACATCCATTTAACTCTTCGCCGTAATATTGATTGAATGTTAGCGTGCTGTAGCTGAGAGGTCAGAACTGCCAGCCTTTACGATGTAAATGACACCAAGAAAATAGATAAGATATTTGCGTATTGCAAACTGCTTCTATCTGGCTCCGCACTCTCACAAAACGGCAGGAATCAATAATGGCATGTTAATTTTGAAAAAACTGTTTTTCTGCTGGAAACCTTCCTTGACGAATGAGAATTGAATTTCCAACATAATTTCAGGAGTTTTTGCAGTTTCAACAGTACGAGAGTTGAAATGAATCCACTTGGTGATCCTCACAGTTGGGTGAAAGGCGCATCAACATGGAGCGTACTTTGCCTTTACAGCATCTCGGAGTTTCCTCCATGTCCGTATCAGGCAGGGTTCAGTCGAAACTTACCTCCATACCTTTTCGCACTGAGAAAGCGAATCAATATCATAGGCAATCCAGTGACAGCTGAATGCCTGTGGTCATAGAAAATTCTGCAGAATGGACAGATATGCTGTGATTTGTATACGTGCGGTAGAATATCTTTCTTTTTTTTGGGATAGATCAAATCACACGAACGCGTGGCACTGGTGCCCACCGCACTGGCCCATTGACAGTAATCGTACCCACTGGTGCAACCACCGCACTTCCATCATCCAGGCGGCCGCTCTCCACTTGGCACAGCCAGCCACCCGCGAATATTGGCGTGATGGCCACGAAGAGAATGCATGTGCTTGCTTTTCGCAGAAATTCCCGGAAGCTTTCCACGTCAGCAAACTTGGCCTTGTCAAAGAATACAGAGACCTGTGATTTAGCCCGCATCCACGGTAGTGGGCCATAGGCGGCCGCCGTCCCATCTCCAAACATTTTGCAGATGTACGATTTGGGGGAATCTCGCTCCATGTTCATGGTTCCGACAATATTTTGTATCAATCCAGCCTGCTCCCGATATACTCCAAGTGCTTGAATACGGTTCAAATATCCGATTAGGATCGATTGTACTTCGGTTTTGTAAAATTCAAATCCCAAACCAACTGATTCAAATAATCCACTTGAATGTGCCAACACCAATGCGTTCAACAGGCAGTGTGTCATGAATGCAACCTGAACAACAACTTTGGTTCTCAGCTTTTTTTCGTTCACATCTGCAGAATATTGCCAAACTGCGTTCAAAAACTCCGCCACAAAGATAGTCATTTTCGTGGGCCATAAATCTGAGCTTAAGCCGTAAAACGTTTGACAGGCTGACAACTGAGCTGTCATAACATCTTGCGGCGTCTGCATGCCTGTATCCGTCACAAAGAATGAAAGAATGTGTCAAAGGAGGTGAATACCTTCTGCCAGTTTCGGGAATTTAAACGAAGGCATTTCATTGAATGGTCTGATTGGAGGAAGAATCGACAGGTCCACATAAATTTTGCCGGCAGCGTTCCGATGAGGGTACAGGAAAACGCCTTCGTCCGTACAAACCTCAAATGTTTTTGAAAGCTTGATCACCGGAGTACAAACTGCACCGTGCATAATCAGCGTTTCTTCAGAAATTTCCAAAGAATTGTATGGTGCAGAAGCACCTCCACTGAAGGCAGGAATTTCCAAAGAGGGCTTCGGAATCCACTTGAATAATGCTCCATCTGATGGGACTGAGGCAAAAAGTTCCGGAGAAAGCTTTGCCAGCTCCACGTAGTACTTTGCTACGGCTACGTTCTCATCCAAGCCGTAAGACACCTTGGACCGCACTCCGGTCAACCACATCGTTCCATATACGCGGTCAATGGGAATAGAACAACTGCGAGTGCTCAGCCAAGTTTGCAACACGGTGAATGGTATTGCCGATTTCGTTCTCTGCAGCCAAGCCGACCACTGTTGACAAACTGACTTGTATTGCCTGATATGCGTTTCGTCGCTTGATGTTAGTGGAAGATGTAGTGCTTTCGAAAATGATTGTGCTGCTTGAAACACATTGAGGTTTGCCAATAGCATTGGTAAAATTTGTCGCATATTGCAAATAAGATGCTTATTTCCGATTTTTACAGCGGTGAACGCTTGAATTGATAGCATTTTCTCTTGCAGTGTCCACACGCGTTTTTCCCACATAGAGCTGAACAGAATTCCGCATAATTCCACGCACAGAGCTCTGTTCAATAACGTACTAGCCTGCATAAGAGCTGGAAAATAGTTCCCAGTAACCATTCCCTAGCAAATAAAAGATTAAAATTCACCCGATATAACACATTTTCTTACTTGTAAACAAAAATTTTGGGCCTGAAGGAACTGTGGGCTTCCTTTTAGAAAATTTTCCAACCGATTCGCGTTCACATCATCAATGTACACCAAAGTTCCCATGGAATTGCCATAGACATTTCCCATTACTTCAACTTGTGCGACTTTGTCCGTGTCATCATCCTGGTCAATGCACAGAATATCCATCCACCAATATCTGACACCGCTGACCGACATAATTCGCTGCATATGTCTGAGCTTTTCCAACGATGCTATTTTGACATTCCAGGTCACACCAGATATGTTTACTTCTGTTGGAGAAAAATCGGATGGGTTTCGCCCCCATACGTGAGATACGCACCAGAAAATTGGCACTTCCACAGTATTGGAAAACACGACTTTCTTCAAAAAACTATCGTACAATCGACTGGGTCTGAAACCCGGCATTATAGCGGCATTTCCCGCTAAATTTCCCATACTATCTACGATTTCTTTGTAGTTTCGGGACAATAAATCAGGATCCCAATTGCCTTGGACAACCTCATTGTCGTTGTCTGCCTCAGGTAGCACCCAAGAGGTACTTGAATCGCTCTGCGCCCACATAGCCTGGCGCACGTATTTTATGTCAATCGCCTCGGCTTGTTTCACTCTGGCGTATATAGCCTCCGGATCGGGTACATGAGGTATGAGACCCCTGTTGATGACTTCTCTGACTGTTTCAGTCAGGGAGTCTCGAAGAATGTCTGACAGGAATACTGTGGACAATTTCGCGGCTTTTATAGAAAGCGAGTATGCGGTGGACAATTGATGAGGAAGGAACTCAGCAAGATGTTCCGAACAGTGATTCCATTCATCCAAGAACAATTGGTGTACGTTATCTTCAACAGCCAGTTCGAAAAGATCCCTATGCACCTGCGGTGTATTGGCCTCTGAAACGGACTGCATCATGGAAAAATCAAATCTCGAGAGGCGGCGGGTTGATTCTGTTCAAAAAAATTTTAAATCGCCTTACACCGATAGGAACATACCGTTTCGCAAACCTGGATCAGCAGACGCTGATCTGGTGCGGAGGTCAGGCGGAGCCAGTAGGTGGCCCTCCTCACGGCGCGAAGCGTCCGGGGCGTGTGTTGCAGGGCCGGCAGATGATATTGAACGATCGACAGACATGCGGATGTTTGGCACTGACCTACGGCGCAAGTCGGCATCGAGAACTTGCCCGGCGGCGGGAACCATCGGATTTGGCAGCTGTACACCAGAGTCTTCGCGAACCGGTCGCACCGGGGCATCCGCCTGACGTCGCATCAAAAACCTCTTATACCATTTGACCATTTCCGAATAGGCAGCAAAAATTTTGTAATTCGTTTCTTGCAAAACACACTTTTGAAATCTGCCAATAACAAATTCCACTACAAGCACAACAACATGCAAGTCCTTCTATTCTCGTTTTGTCCTGCTTTCTCGTCTCGTCCCGTCAGTGCTTGTGTTGTGTTGCAATCAACATGAAACAGGACTGGGCAGGTGTTCTTTGTAACCTTCTGTTTAGACACAAGTGGATTTTCACAAAAAGAACAAAAAAAGAAAATAAAAATGTCACTCCAGCACAAACTTCTTTGAAGAAGCAAGTCATAAGATACACTCACGGCTTTGCCTCCATAATGGTCCTTTGGAAGTTTGCACAGTTCATTCTGATGGAGAGAGGGAAATAATTGATATCACGCGGTGATTCGTCAAATACCCCTTCTGCCATACAATTTTTGGCAGAAAGGCGAATATGGTATCTTGCTGAACGAAACACCAGCAAATGCTATATTCAGAGGCCCTAGATAATCACGGACACTCATCATAGTGCAAGGAACGAAGGAGAAAATTATTGAGGACAGAGGACGGTGATGTAAAACCGATAAATCAGAACAGGCGACGTCGAAGGCAGAGAAAATTTCCACAATATGAGATGTTTAGCACTGCGGATTTAGACGGTGCTGCACTGCCCGCGGACTCACCTGCGATATCGGGTACTGGTAACAGGCGGCTTGCTTGATGGTGCTCGAGTTTTCATTCACAAGCATTTAAAAGAAAAAAGCACTGTGAGAGAGAGAGAGTTACACTGAAGCCAAGGTTTTAATGCAGAAGAATTTTCAAATTTGTTGATCGAGCGTAAGATTTCGGCGTGAGAACGTTCTTTTCGCCGTCTGATTGGTCATTGCTTCGCGAAGATAGTGAACCCGGGCGGTTTGAACGAAACATATACCTTATAAGTTTCCCCACATGATCAGATCTTGCACTGTTGCTTCCACGGTTTCTTCGACAATTCTATACCGGAAAGCGGTCAGGGCCCTTTTCAGCTTCGAGTTATCCACGATATATCCTCCGGTCACAGGTTCAAGAGAAGAACTCAGATTTTGCCTCAAATACAACCCCTCTCCTGATTTCCTCATGAAAGAAGCCACCCACCTGTGCAGGTGAAGGGGGACGGATCAATGATCGGAACATAAAAAACTATTGTAAAAGAAAAAGAACACCGACGCAATTGATTTTGGTATTGCTAGTTTCGGAAGCTTAATGTCTGGATGGCGTTCACTGATCCAGTTGCACACTTCTACAATGGAGGTTGTGCGGTCATTAACGACCAAATACCGACCGCTTTCTATCCTATCGGCGCTCTCGAATATTTTGATGTGAGCGGCGGCAACATCTCGCACATCCACCAGTGGCCACGGCATTCCGATCCGAACAGGCATCTCTGACAGCACGTGTCGGAAAACGCCAACCGACCAACTGACGGATTTTGTGAGTGATGGGCCAATGGTGACACTGGGGAGAAGAGTCTTGTGGAAATTAGACACACCAAGGAGCACCCAACAAAACTCTCACAAAGAGTTTGAATCCGCAATGTGGATTGCTCTCCATGAAGTTCCAAGCGGCGCGTTCGGCACATACTTTTGAGTACGGGTACGGATTTCCTTTCAAAGTTGAGTCGGTATTCCACTCGGTTTCATTGATCACTTTCCCGAATTGAGGGCCTTGAAAGCTGCATTGGAAACAACGAACGCAGCGAATCTTACCCTCGGTAACAGCACTGAGTGAAGACGTCAGCACAAAGATTTTGACAGTTTTTGCTTTCATCGCCGCATGAAGTACCGCCAAAGTCCCGCTCACGGCTGGATCAACAATCTCGGATTTGGCATCTTTCACCGCATCCAGTAGAACCGGGGACGCTGTATGGATTACGACGTCTTGTCCGGCAAAGTCGAATGAATTGGGTTCCATGAGATTGGCCACCCTCAGAAACAACCGGTGTCTTGCGTGTGGCAGATCGGCAATGCAATTGCCCCTTTCCAACGATCGCACAGTCGCAGTGACTTTGTACGGAGGCTCGCGATCAGCTTCTAATAGCTGGTGGATGATGTGGCTCGCGATGAAGCCATTTCCGCCGGTGATTGCAACGTGTTCAACCATTTGGAGAATTTTTTACCCCACATCACCTTTCTTTCTCATTAGCGGATTTGCATTTTGAAATCTAAGGTCACCCGGGCAACATCGGCGCTCACAACAGTTGGGCCGGCCACTTATGAACCAGTCGACGACCGAGCATTCAGGCCGTTTTCCAATCAGTCCGGTCGCTAGTCTGGAACAAAACTACAACGCAACAATGTAACAGAAAACAATTCTAATTTCGAATCCAGCAAACTTTCAAAACCATTTTGCTTACTGAATGTCATTACGATGAGCATAGAGAAACCGAAAGGTCTTTTCAGTTGGTGAATGATGTTGCTTGTGGGATACACCGGGCAAGTTCATTGTTTTTGTTTCAGTCTCGTCGAAAGCAAAAAACAATACTTGAACCAAAAAGAAAAAAAAAACATTTTCTTTTCCACAACCAGCAGATCGACACGAAAAAATTTTTAAAAAAAATGAAACCCACTATGCATCATCACGGGTCGTGAAGAGAACAAGATAAAAAACAAAAGTTGCAAAAAACAAAAAAAACGAAAAAAAAAAGAAAAAAAAAACGAAAAAAACACGAATCACTTCAATTTCTCTTTCCGATTCACAAGCTGAACCTCAAACCATTTGCGTGCCTCATCTCGCTGCTGCGTCGTCAATCCGTCATCTTTTTCAATCCTCACCCTGATCAAGCGCAAGATGTACTCCTTGTCGCGACCTTGAATCAGACTCATTTCGTAGTCAGACTTTAGCTTCTTCAGGTCGCGATCATAAGAATCTAGAAGCTTTGCATTGTGAACGTATTTCCGTGTTTCCAGAGTCTTGATTGGCAGCCCTAGCTCGGCGCCATCCGCATGAAAGAACTGCTTCAGAATGTCCAATGTCCAATTTAGAATGCTGATTTGCCGCTTGTTCAGAACCCGCCGGTCTTTCTCTATCGGACCGTACAGTTGCGGAATTAAGCAGCTTTCGATAATTAACAAAGATTCTTCCCATATCTTTTTGATCACTTCCGTTGCCATCTTGGACGACAAGCCGGAAAACAGCGTGTCTGCAAACAAATTCAAAAGGGACCACAAAAATAATGAAAAGAAAACAAAAAAAAAAAAAAATTGTTACCCAGATTTTTGTTGAGATAATCAGTCAAAGGCGCCAAGATATCGTCGGCTTCTCGCGACGATACCGTCTTGTCAATGGACACACCAGCGGCAGTCGCATTTGAATACTGTGTCTGCATAAACACGCCCAGGTAGCCCTGCGGTACAGGCGCGGCCTCCTGTTCCTTCAGGGCCTTCGTGATGACCTCGCGGGGGTACGGCGAGATGCGCGTGCACAGCGACCGAACAAAATCGTTACGTGTGCGGCCGAGCTTCTCGCGCGCCTTCTTGAACCAGAACCCGACGTCTTCTTCCTCGCCATCCAGCGCCATGCGCAGCAAAATGCGGCCTTGCGGCTCCAGCTCCAGGAAGATGTCGTGTGTCTGGTGGTCCAGCAGTTTGCGCCGCAGTCGCGACTTGGATGCAAAGTCCAGGCTCGCTTCGCCACACACTGGGTCGTTCGTGATCAGATTCTTGGAAAAAACGTTCACGTCCAGTCTGGACACGGGCGGCAGCAATATTGTGAACTCTTCGTCCCAGTGCGGATTAATACTGTCCGAAATCACTCTCGTGCGCGCCATTTCACATTGGGGCCCCTTCAGAACGGTAGCCACAGGTACTGCCGCGCTGCCGCCAACAGCTACAACTGTTGGTCCGCTTACTTCATCGCCTGTGGGTGATCCGGCGTCCACACCAGTCACGTCCATCGGGTCTGGGGCAGGCACCACCGTTCCGTCCGGCACGCGGATGGTCGCATAAGCATTCGCGAGTCCTGTATTTGTCACGGGCCGGATGTTTTCGGCGTACATGATCTGCACTTTCATTCCGCCGGATATATAGTCCTCTTCGTCAGCTGCAGTTGGCGATGCTGGGTCGCGCGACTTCTTAGCCTTCTCCTTCAGCGCCGGAGCTATGGTCGCACGGTAGCTTTTTGTCGTTTGCGACAGTGCGGCGACGTTCATGATTTGCGAGAGTTCGTCCAGTTTCGACAACGCAAACTCAACGTTGCAGAGTTTTACGCAAGACTGTAGAACATTTGAGTCACGAGTAAATCAACCCAAAACAAAAATTGAGTTAGGAACTACCTCCGAAGCAATGTCTGCTGGCCCTTTTTTGTCTGTTCGCAGTTTCATGATGGTATCGATCCAGGCTTTGCCGGCATTCGGATTCGGTTTGAACTCGCCAGTGCCAATGACATCACAGTACTGCTCTAGAGCGGTATATATCGTCTTGGAAAACTTCTGGAAAAATCCAGCACTTTGCACTTTGTTGCTCCACTTCAAGTCAATAATGAAGCTTAATTCATGGTTGATTGCAGTGAACACATCCATGATTGATGACGAATGTGCAGGGTCGCCGTCACCATTGTCGAAGTCGTTGATTGGCTCAAATTTGTCTGCGCTAGTGGCATTCGCGACCCATTCGATCGTCTTTGTGTTGATATAGTCCAGCCATTTCAGCACAAACGGAGAAAAGATCTTTTCGGCGTTGACATGCGATTTTCTAACAGACTTGTCAATACACACACAAGCATTTGAACAGGATAATACCCCGGCGCGATTTTGTTCAATTTCGCATCCATCCGCCTCATCCGTTTCAGAAGATTAAAGATGCCTTTGCTCGCAGCAGCAACGCCTTCCGCGGAGGTGAAGAATTCCTGCTGTTCGTCAATGACGCGCATGAATGCGCTCATGTACATCTCAATCGACACTTCGACAATCTTGACGTCTCGCCGGAACGGCGTCTGGTAATACTTTGCGTCCATTTCGATTTCGTCCGTAATCATGTCAGTCAACCGCACTAGACCTTCCACAACAAGTTCCAAGTCTCCTTCGTCGACCGGCGACGTCAGCTCGAATAGCTTTTGAAAGCGCGATTCAAAAGACTTGCGGATGATTTCTGCAAGACGTTTTGGAAGTGAGCACCAGCGATGTGAAAGCAAAAAAAAAAATAATGAATGGGACCTACCGTTTATGAACGGCGTGAATGCAGCGGGTTGTTCAGGATGACTTTCGCGGTAAACTTCTGATTTGAAAACCATTCGCCACAACAAAATTGTGTTTTCCAGCGCACCGGGCGGACGGTTTTTGGGGAAGAACTCTTTGTACTTGACGACCTGCAAGCGAAAGTATTCACACATTTGATCTGAAAGATCGGACAGCGCCGGCCGCTGCAAAAAAAACAAACATTTAAGCCACAGCCGTGAACGCATTTAATTACCTCATATTTTGTGAGCCAGTTTGGATTCGCCTTGACTTTTTTGTAAACACTTTCGTAGGCCACAAACACAGCGTTCACGGGCACTTCGTTTACTTTGTACTTTTCAAACAGCAGCAGCACATATGCGATGAACTGCGCGGCCTCGCCGATAGCCCATTTCTGTCCAAAAACGCGCAAGACGGTTTTCGATTCGTCGCTTAAGAGATCGACGGTGGATTCGCTGATGTCGATTACAAGCATGTCCAGCGTCAGACATCCACGGAGAAGAACATTATACAGGGCCATGAAGTTAATTTTAGAAGCTAAAAGTTCATTTTCATAGTAGGCAACTCGGTTGTTTTCGCGTTTGGCAGCTTCGGTCTGCCAAAATGACGATCAGGCCGATTTACGAAGGGAAAACCATAGAAAGAACACAACAAACCATAGACCGGTCAACGTTGAATTCCAACAGAATCTCTCCTCCTACATACTTATCCTTGTGTTTACCTTGCCGAGGATAGAGGTCGAACCATCGACTCACGTATCCGTCGATCTCGTTGCGCTCCACGATTTCTTGCACAAAAAGAATCACTTGGCCGAGAAACTCATCTTTGCGCTGGTCCCACACGCTCACGATGATCTTGTCGGTAATCTTGCACGCGCGGATATTCATGTGCTGATTCCACAGGAACGGATTTTGCACAGACGAAATAGCCTCAGTCATGTACGTGTCGGTATTTTTGGGTTTCACAGCACCGTCGTCCGGGCGCTCGCCAAATTCCATTTTGCAGTAGCACTCGCGTGGCTTTCCCGCGCTTTTAAAAACGATGCCGTTCGCCTCCATTATTTTGAGAAATATGGCTACTTCTGATCCTGCTGACGGGTTCGATGGTGGCTCGTCGATGTACCGCTCAGAGAGAAAGTCGGATATCACTTCCTGCAACGGTGCTTTGATTCGACGGTCGTACGATTCAAAGCCGTCCATTGTAAGAAAGTCGTCGGGAGTAGGAGACACGGTTTTGTCTGCAACGAGAGCGCGGATAAGGCCATCTGCATAATCTGGTACGACAATCTGGATTGATATTTGATTAAAAATGTGACAAAGACAAAAAGGAAAGAAAAAAAGGTGCCCTCTAAAATTCCAATTTTGGTCAAAAAAAAAACAACAGAAACTTACGCTTTCGTCCACATTTACAAAGCCGCCCTCAATAATCATTCTCTCAACTTCTTTCAGTCTTCGCTCGGTGTCCCGGCGATGGAGCTCCTTTCGCTCCTTTTCCTTCCGACGCCGTTCTTTTTCCTGCCTCTCTTCCTCTTCGCGACGAAGCTCGTCTTCGTCCTTCTTACGTTTTTCTTTGATGAACTGGGACTTTCGATGGCGCTTGGCGCGGGCCTTGGCAATTGCCACGTCCATGTCTTCCTCATCGTCGCCGCCAGCAGCAGCAGCAACAGCAGCAGCAGCAGCGCCGCCTCCATTCACAAGCGTAGATCCTTCGTCTTCGTAAACGAACTGGTTGTCTTTGCTCTTCGATTTTTTGCTTGACGAGGTCGGGGATCCGCCCCCTCCTCCTCCGCTGCCGCCGTTGACGGTGCTCCCATTCTTCAGAGAGCGGGAATATTCTTGCACGCCCGCGTCGGACGACTTGCGCGGCGGGCGTTCATAGCGGCTGGCCTCGCCGGCAAGGGCCGCCTTGGCGCGTGCGGACGACGACGAGGAAGATTCGTCGCCGCGCACCTTGCCGCTGCTAGTGCCGTTGTTGTTGTTGTTCATGCTGGCGACGGGGCTCGCGCCGTCGTCGCGTAGCTGCTTGCGGGAGGCCGACGCCGACTGGGACTTGGAGCGCGGCATGGAGTTCTTCTCCAGCTGGCGTTGATCCAGGTCGTCGTCGTCCGGTGGCGTTCGCACGCGGGATCTGCTGCGCTGCGGCTGCTGCTGCTGCGGCATCGGTACGTCGCCGACACGGTCGCGATCTCTGTCCTTGTCCTTGTCGCGCCGGCTGAGCGAGTAGTCCTTCTCCTTATTAGACGCCGTCAGAGGTGTGTTTGAGCGCGACCGCTGGGTGTGGAAACAGCGGGCAGACAACGGCGTGGCCAGCCAGGCAGGCACAGTGATATGCAAAGGTGAGTTGAAGTGTTAGATATCCATTGCAAGCACAGCGCCAAGATTGGGAAGGGAGGCAGGGGTCAATGGGGGGGTCCACAGGGGCTTGCCTGAGGGGGGCCGTCCTGCGACGAGCTGTCAAAGAAGCCGTCACTGTTTCGCGACGCCATGCGCGGCGGGGGGCGCCTGGTCGGCGGCGGCTCATCGCCGCCGGCGGCAGCCGCTCTGGGGCGCGAGGACATTGCGAATCACCGACACAAAGGACAAAGACAGGGGCCCGCGCGGTCGCCTCGCCGCCACGCGTTGTTCGCGCCGAGCGCGCCCCGCGCCCGTGCCCGAGTGTCTGCGTTCACGGGACTCGGCTGATGCGCGTGGGTTCAGCTGCGGCATTAAGATGGGCGGGCCGGATGTTCGTGTTCCTGATCCCAGCGGCACAGAAGCAAACAACCTGCGGAGGCAGCAGCCGAGGGCAACAAGCCCCATCGGCAAGGCTGTATCGCGACGCAGGCGCGCATGCATGGGCATACGGGGTCCCAACGCAGCTAAGGCGCCGCCACCACGGTTCGGATCGCCAAGGCAATCTCAATCTCGAACGCAATGCCCCGCGTGCCGCCCGGCGGCCACTCGTCCTTCTCGTTCGCCGCACCCGCCACGGCGCCGGCAGCCGCAGCCGCGCAGCCGCAGCGCGCGTCCATCATAGCCCACGACGAGGGCCCCGGCGGGATCAGCGCGGCGCCGGTTTCGCCACGCCTGCCGCCGCCGCCGCCGGCGTCGCCGCGCATGCAGTCGGGATACCGGCTGTCCAGCATCCCGTTCGCGCATGACGATGCGCCGACATCGCCAGTCCCGCCGCGCAAGCCCCTGCAGCAGCAGCCGCCGGCGCAGGAGTCCGGTAAATTGGCGGTCGTTTGGTTCCCCTTAATTCCGCGAAATGCACACTGACTTTTACTGACCCGCCGGCGGGGGCGGCGGTGCGCAGAGACGAAGGGGCGGATCTTTGCCGAGACGGCGGCCGGCGCGCCGGCGTCCGTGACAAGCATAGCAGCGCCGACGCCCGCGCCGACGCCCGCGACGTCGCCGTCGTCGCCGCGGCAGCAGGCGCAGGCGCTGGCGCACGTGACGAGGTCGATCGCGTCGCTGGGCGAGGACGAGACGCCGGCGCCGTCGGGGCGGCGCATCTTCAAGTCGCCGACGGAGCAGTCGTGGTCGGAGGCGTCGTTCACGCCGAGCCGGCGCCTGGCGCCCGACGCGCCGAGTAATCCGGCGGTGTCGACGAACCCGATCGTCGCGGCCCCGCCGGACGCCGCTGACGTCGTGCCGCCGGCCAAGCAGGCGACCCCGGCGGCGCGCATGAACTTGGGCGGCTCTATCATCCTGGGCGATGACAACCCGAAGGACCCGGACTTCTCGCCGCGCAAGTTCAAAAACGCCCTTGGCGCGACGCAGTACCGCAACGCGAGCTCCGTGGCATTTACGCATGTCGTCCCGGATGCCGAGAGCTCCAAGCCTGCGGCTGCAACCAAGGTTGACCCTGCATCAGTTGAGATGGTTGCCGGGGCGTCGACCGGCAAGCACCGCGTGTACTAGAAGAAGAAAAAATACTTGTCGTATTTTTGTTGTGTTTCGTTTGTGTCTCGAATGAAAGTTGAGACTTTGTGTGTTGTGCGTTCCCTTTTTTTTCCTTATGTTTATTTTTTTTTTTTTTTTTTAACTCTGGCGAATAAAAGTGAGCAGAAGAGTTCAATGTTGGAATTTTATTCTTTCGAAGACGCAACACGTGGACAAGTGGACAAAGAGGAGACGCTTAAAATTGTTTTTGCAAAAACCTTGCATTGAAGAAGGGATAAAAAAACTAAATAAAAAAAAGACAGCGATGAAGTCTTGCCAAAAAAAAAAAAAAAAACTTAAACAAAAAAAAAAAAAGTGTGTCAGTCAAGAAGTCAGTCAAGAAGCGGCCAGAAGTGCCGACTCGCTGCTGTTGTTCTTGATGGGGGCGCGCTGAGTAACTTTCCATTTTACGATGGCCAGAAACTCCTTGATCTCCGACACAAACACAATGTACATCTGCAAGTAGCTATAGGGCAAGTACAGCAGACAGAAAAGCAGTCCGTTGAACTTGTTTTGCACGCTCACCAAGATGGTGATGCAGAGGAACCCAAAGGTACCGACAAGGATCCATATATAGTGGTTGACGGACGGCGACCGCACCAGGCCGATAATCACTTGCAGCGTGAGGATCGCATTGAAATGGTACGCGAGCTCACGGAAAATGAGGAAAAAGAAGAAGCCAAATTTCCGCCCGAATGTTTTAGTTGTGCCTATGGCCCAGAAGGATCGATGCAAAGTTATCTGGAACCATCCTAATTACGAAAAAAAAAAAAAAATTTCAGGTTGTTAAAGAGAAAAAATATAGTTTTTGTGTTCACCTTGTGCCCACCGTTGTCGCTGCTTGACGTACGCAGCCACTGTAGTCGGCGCTTCCTCAGAACTCCGCACGCGGTGGTCGTACACAATGTGCATATTATTGGAAAGAGTGCGCACCGCCAAGTCAATATCCTCGGTAAGCATGGACTCGTCCATGAGCAAAGCAATGAGCACTGGGGCGCGCCAGTGTCCGTTGGAGCCACCAAAAAGGCCGTGGCGATGCATGACGTTGAAGCCGACATGGAAAATGTTGTAAATCATGTCAAACTCGGGCTCAATGAGGCGTGCAACAAGGGACTCGCGGGCGTTGCGAACAATGCAACGGCCCTGAACGCAGACACTCTTTTGCGAGGCATCCAGGGTCGCGATGGCCCGGCATATCGCGTCGCGGTATGGCAGATGGTCAGCGTCGAAGACGGAAACAATGTGAGTTGGAGACTGTTTGTTTGCTAGGGCGGCGAGCGCGTAGTTGACATTTTCGGCCTTGGAAGTGGATTGTGGCACGCGAAGGGCCAGGAAGCGGCCGCCAGATCGCGCGGATAGGGCTTGCAGCTCGGCCTCGACGGGAAGGTCTCGCGGGGTGTTGTAAGCGAGAACGATGGCATGGGCACAGGGGAACTCGACGTTTTTGAGGAAGTGAGTAATGGTGTCCAGGATGATGCCCTTCTCGTTTGGCAGATATGCGGCAATGATGCAAGTGGAGGAGTACTGCTCGAAGGCAATGGACTTGAATTCGGGCAGGGACAGAACGGACGGTTCGATGCTTTCCTTGCCAGAAACCGAATCCGAATCCGGGGCGGAAAACTTGTTGTTGGGGGGGTAGCAAGCACGCACGACAATGGCACAGACAGCCTCAGCCATGACGTAGAGGGCAATGGCGCCGTTGAGGGCAACTAGCACCCAGTAGAGGTAGGTGGAGCCAGCGGGTGCTTCGAAGGCTAGGGCGACCAGCAGGCCAGCGAGGGAGCCGAGATAACAGAAAAGGACCAGGTGGATGAGCAACGAGGAGGACATTTAGCGAGGGAGGAAGGAGGGGAGCTGCAATGGATTGGGAGGGGTGAGAGACGGGAGGTGGTGGCAGTGATGGCTTTGGCTTTGGTTTTGAGTTGAAGAGAGGAAGAGAGTTGAAGAGAGTTGAAGTGAGGAAGGGGGTGCGCGCCTTAGAGGGAGAAAGGAAGGGGAAGGGAAGGTGCTTCACGAATGCGTGACAAGTGGGGCAAGGGGGCAGGGGGGAGGGAGGGGTGTGCGGTCCCGAGACGACCCGATGCAGTAACAGCAGAGAGTAGCACCAGCCTGAAATTAAAAAAGATCACAAGTGTTCTCTCATCAAACAAACGCTTCTTCTTGTTCCCTTGGTTGATAACATTCATTCCACTCACTCTCTCACCCAGAAATTGATTTCACATTGTTGTTTGTGCATGCGAAAAATGTCGGCGCATTCCCACCACCAGCACTTCATGACTGCCGCCGCCGCCGCCTCTTACTCCGCCGTGTCTGTGCCCGCGTCCACCACCGCCTCATCCCACCCCGCCCCCGATGCCGATGCAGATGCAGATGCAGATGCACACTCTGCCAGCACCGCCGCTCCTGTTGGCCCCGTCTCGTTCCTCGCCGCCAGTCACTTCCTCATGCATCCCGCAAACCTGTCACACCCGCAGCAGCGGGCCGGCCTCGACTTCTCCCTCACATCCCACTTGTCGCGCCAGAATTCAAAGCTGAAAATCAAACCAAGTGACTCCGTCACTGACTATTCAGCCTTCGACGACGCTTCCGATGCCGACATGATTCCGTTCAAGAATGTCTCACAAAGGCCGCCGTCGCCAGAGAAGATTGTCAAGTTGCGCCATCCAAACGATCTAAAGGTGTTTATCAAAACTGATACAATTTTTTCATGTTCAACAAAAACAAAACATTAAAAAAAAAAACAGAAAAAATCACCCGGTTCCCGCAAATGCCGCATGATTTTTGCTATCGTGTTTGGCGTCGCGCTTCTCGGCATCGCCGCGTTTCTCGCTGTGCATTTCGTCTTGGTGAATGAGCCAATCACGATCCCCGTCATCACTCCTGTCACCGCCACCTTGGAATCCATGCCCAATCTGAAAGTCTCTGGACGCCAAATCGTATTTCCGAACGGAACGGTATTTCAGGGGCGCGGTGCAAACATGGGCTCTTGGTTCATTATGGATTCGTGCGTGTCTTTTTTTTTTTTTTTTCTTGCAAATTTTTCGATTGATCCTCAACCAGCATCTTCTCTGGCTTCACTGGCGTCGAGGAATTCGATTTTTTCAACATTACGGACACTCGCTTCGGCCAGGATACTTCCAGATCCCTCATGAACACATACATTGACAATGCCATGACCTCTACAGATTATGATTTGTTGCGCCTTATGGTAATTCTAAAACTATTGAAAATCCCGGTACCCCGATCCTAAACTCGATTTCCTTTATCAGGGTTTCAATTTCGTCCGATTTCCCCTGCATTTCCGCAACTTCCAGGATAAGGACGGAAATTGGATCAACTACACCGACCGGCCTTCCGAAATAGACTTTTCCCGGCTGGACTATGCCATTTCGAACTTCACATCCCGCGGACTGTACGTGCAGCTCGACTTCCACATTTGGTACAGTCGCGACATTCTCTACGAAGGAATCAGCAAGAACGATGTTGGTCTTGCCACGAACGACCCGACGCTGTACGCAGAGTGCGTCAAGTGGCGTGGCATGGCGGCGACGTTCCTGCGCGGCCTGGCTGAGCACGTGGCGGGCGTCCCGGGGATCCTCGCCATCGAGCTCGCCAACGAGCCGGTGCCCTCGTACGATAACTTGCTGTCGCAAGTGCTGTACGATGCGGTGCGCTCCGTCGACTCTGAACGTATCATAGTGCGCCACTTTGGTATTGATCGCGTGGCTCCGTCCGTGTACAACTGGACAAACATTGTGTACGGCTTCCACACGTACGAGGGGGAACAAGACTTTCCGTCGTACCAGCTAAACACTCTGAACAAGACGGCCGAGGCGTACGACGTTCCGTACTACGTGTCCGAAATCCACTTTGCCGACCCGGGCGACTTCAGTCCTGCGGTGCAGTGGACATTCAGCGACTTTGCCGCCAACGTGGATGTGTCCATGTTCGCCATTTGGACGTACAAGGCGGTCAATATGGACGAATGGGCGCTGGTCAATTACGACAGCAGTTACACTGTCGACATCATCAATGATTCTGTTGAGCAGATCGAGGCTACCTGGAAACGAATGCCCAGTCTTGACCTGGCCACTTCGATGTCCAGCTGGGGGAAGTCTTTAATTTCTTGAGCACTGTTTTTTTTTTTTTTTTTTTTTTCTTGTTTTCATGTTTTTTTCCTTTTTTTTCCTTGCCAGTTTTCTGACAATTCTCTTGCCAATGTTCCTGCCAATGAATTTGAATTTGAATTCTCTTTCTATGTTGCCATTGAGATATTGAGATAGATGCTCATTCGATTGAGCGCGTGAGATCTGCTCCGTGTTGTGAAGAACCAAAAACCAGCGAAAAGCGCGCGTGCCATCCCACATAAGTCCCGGCAACAGGCCTTGCGCCGAATGCGCTCGGCAAACAATCGGCCACCAGCAAGCGGGCTGACAAATGCGGCAAAAAGGGCTTGAACTCAAAAAAAAAAAAAGAAAAAAAGAAAAAAAAGAATGCAGAGGTCATGTGGGCGGGCGGCGGGTTCGAGTTCAACTTCGACAACACTTCGACGCCGCCGCCGCCGCCGCCCCTGGGTACCGAGTTCCGAAGGGGTGTAGTGGTCTGGGCCGCTCAACTGAACGGCTCTGCCGGCTTTGCGTGTGGCCCGCAGACTTTTCTGGACGGCTGCCCGCCAGATGCTGCAGATCTCTCCGCATCGACAGATTGCGCCAGCGTGTGCGTGCTCGAGACAGCGACGAATGCTTTCCTTTCAGCTGCCAGCAAAAAAAAAAAAAGAAAAGAAAAACAACAAAGCATTTTCTCGAAATCAGCTGAGATAAGTTCACTTGGCATTTCTTTCAACTTCGGCCCAAAACGCGCGCCAGTCATCTTCGTGCTGCGAGCGCCACGCGACGCGGCCGGCGCCGACGCGCGCGCCGAGCAGCCCCAGAAACGCCCAAGGATGGCCCTCGTACGGCTGGGTCTGCTCGTAGTCGTCGGCGCTGAGGGCCGACACGCGCACGCCGATCGTGCGCGCAGGGCCGTCCTCGGCGTCCACAAGCGGCAGCTTCCGGCTGCCACCCGCGGCGCACGCTTCGGCGCTCTCCATGTCCTGCACGATCAGGTTTACGGCCTCGATCATCGGCGACACCATGTTCGACATTGTTGGGTTGAATGCCGGGAGCTGCTGCTCGGACGCGGCGTCGACTGCGCGGCCGGCTTTCGGCGACAGGTCTTCCTCCAGGTCCGTCAACGTCCGCAGTGCATCCGCCATTTGCGTGCGGATTATGCGCCAGTCTTGGACATCCATCCGCAGGCGTCTCCCCAGGACTGTTTCCGCGAAGCCGTCGGCAGTCGCTGCTGGTGACTGCCACCACGACGGATGCGTCCGGGTGCACGCGAACCAAGCCACGATTGCGGCCTCCAAGATGGCCATGGAGTAGAAAGTATACGTCTTCCAGAACCGCCGCCGAAATCTCCCAAAGTCGCCGTCGACGCCAGATTCGCTGCGATTGTACAGCCAGCTGACAAGAAACAGGATAGTTCGCGCGGAAGTGACAGCGACGTCGAGCGCGGCGAGAACTTTTGCTTGTTGGCTTTCGGAAGCCGGATCAATCGACTCCGCAGGCATGAAGCCAGTCAAATACAGAAGCGAGCGGTTCGAGATGCAGACCGTTGAGTGCAGCAACAACGACGTCGTAAGAACGTCCGCAACTTTCATTTCGGTCATTCGGAAATCTGACACAAACTCAGCCAGGTCATTTGCGCGATCGCCACTGCCATCCACCAATAAAACTAAGTATGCTGGAATTTGTGATTTGAGTGATTCAAGTTGCGCTTTTACGGAACTCAGCAAGATGCTTTCAGTGAGATCTACCATAGTCGCTGGAGGCTTGTGGTGCAACTGAGCAGCTGATTCTAACACATCTAGAATGGCACATAAGTAGCAAATGGTTGCAACTTCAGAGCGCTCGGGATATTCAGAATAAAACGGCGTGTTGGCATGCAAGCGGCGCGCAAATTTAATTCTATTGCTTTGAAGCTGCACAGGCAACGGTGCACCAATCACAATTTGCGTGACTGAAATTTCATAATTGGTACAATCAATTGAACAGAATAGCACAAACTTTTCCAAAAGTGATATGAGACCCAAAATCCTGTCCGCCGGGTATCTTTGTCGCGGTCCGTTAAATTCAAATGTGAGAGCCATGGGCTGTCGTCCGGATCAATATCAAGCCGAAGACGTAGTAAGTGGGTCATTCCCTACGATGTTGTTTTCCGGTAAACGAACACTAATTTCAAAAAAAAAAAAAAAAAAAAAAATTGCACCTGAAAGAAGAAAGGCCTTCCAACTTCCGGTTTCCCATTGGCAATTGAGAACGCAGCGAAAATCAGCAAACTTTGAAACATTTTGAAGTCAAGTATGTGGAAGTTTTTCACCAAAGCATTTTGAGCCCGTGAATAGTATGAGTATCGGACATGCTCGGGAAGCTTTGGTTCTTGCAGCTGCGAGGCGACAGCACACAGAGTTAACCAGAGATGCGGGGGCTGAGAAAAGAAAGATTCGAGAAATTCGTCCGATCCACCTAAAACTCCGATAATCGAGTACGGTTTCTTCATCATATAAGAACACGCGATCGCCCAGTCTTGAAATGTCGGCATCATGTCGCGCGATTCTAGCATGCACGCTGCTGTCTCATGGAAGGCAGCTTGAGCTTCCTTCGGCTCTTGCGTCGTATGATTCGTGAGATTCGAAAGCGTTTTTTCTACCTCTGAGAGCCGCTGAGATATAGACGAAACTTTGTGGGTCCATTTAATGCATGTGATTAAATTGAGTGACAGGTACTTTGGGTCTGCAAATTCGCCCCAATGATTTGCAGAGTCGAGAAAGCTTCCTCCGCCGAGATCGCAGGCCGGCTGCGCGCTTCGTCGTTTTTGTGATATGAGCAAAGGACTCCTCGCTTGAGGCAACGGCCACACTCGGGGATCCTGCGATCACACTGCGGGGTTGTTATTCGAGCCAGGAGCCCTGCACGAAGCACAAGAGCACACCGACCCGTTTCCGCAGCATGCGGCACTCGGCGCAGGGAAGCCGCGGGGTGTGGGTCTCGGGCGAGTTCTGGGTGTGGTCGGAAAACAAATCATCCCACAGAGTCGAGCTGGCTGACATTTTTGGAATCTCAAGCACCGCACGAAGCGCCGCTGCCATGAGCATAGAAAACGGTCTTGCCATCGGCACCACACTCTTGTTTGAGCTGACGTCGTCGAGCTGCTGGCATGTCGTGCACATATAGCCGCTGTAACTTGCGCAAGAAATCGACATCGATCCATTTGCGCGATTTGAAGTTCACTTGTCGCAATTGAGCAATCGGATCCCACTGCTGGTTGACTTCACATATTAACGGGGACTGTTATCAGTTTTCCTTTCTTACCACTGGTCAATTCCAGTTCTGGAACAAATGGAGCTGAAAACCAAACCCCAGCGAACGGACGCTTGAGCATGTGCAAATTCATCTATTTTTTCTAGGACGGAAATGTTTTGGTATAATAGGTAAAAACAGGAACACGATGAACCACAAAGTAGAGTTTGTGGATCGTGACTTATCACTTGTGGAACGAAGCAATTTGCCCGCGCTGAAATTGCTGACCTTGAAAGCGCAAAGGAAGACAGCAAAAAAACCCTGATTTTCTCCCATGAGTGAAACGCCACCCGGAATCACCCGACATTTTGCGAGGAGTCATTAAAAAGTTCCATAGCGGAAATTATAAAACGGAACCAGAAATTCTGAAACACGATCCAAACAATGTCAAGACTCAAGCTGCTGACGATGCAGCGCAGAGGTAGGTCTGAGGGATGATGATGGGTTTTGTTGTTGACATCGGCTGACGTTTCCGCGTTGTCGCCAGGAACAGGCTTCGTGGCGTCAACACGTGGCTCACTGAAGGTGCAGGCTACGGCGTTCGAAGCTCTCGACCACCAAGTGACACGGTGCATGTCGCGGTTAGAGGCGCTCAAAAGCAGTCCGCTGGAGCAATTCACGTATCTGGACCGCATCCGCTCCGAGGACTCCAATCTGTTTTACCGGGTGACGATGGCGAACTTGAAGGTGCCCATTGCAATTTGTTTCCGCCTCGGCGCGCTCTGACACACGCAACGCAACAGAAAGTCGTGTCGATAATATACACGCCAACGGTTGGATTGGCTTGCCAGAAATTCTCGCACATATACACTCCCGCGGCCACGCCAGGGCTGTTCCTGTCATTGTCTGACGCGGCTCACCTGGACGATATTCTCGCTAACTACCCGGGTGAGACGCCGGACATCAGCGTGCTGACGGATGGGTCGCGGATCCTAGGACTCGGAGATCTTGGCGCGAACGGGATGGGGATCGCAGTGGGCAAGCTGTCGTTGTACGTGGCAGCAGGCGGCTTCAACCCTGCGCGCACACTTCCGATCGCGCTAGACCTCGGCACTAATACTCCGCGGCATCTGACGGACCCGCTGTATCTGGGCACGCGTAGCCGACGGCCAGCGGACGACGTTTTCTATGGGTTCGTGGAGGCCGTAATGGCGGCGCTGCGCCGGCGGTGGCCGGGACTGCTGGTGCAGTTCGAGGACTTTTCGTCGGAGCACGCGTTCGGGACGCTGGAACGGCTGAAGGACCGGTACTTCATGTTCAACGACGACATTCAGGGCACGGGCGCCGTGATTCTGTCTGGATTCATCAACGCGATGCGGCTGTCGGGAACACCGCTCCGTGACCACCGGATTCTTTTCGTAGGTGCAGGCTCCGCAGGTGTTGGTGTTGCTTCGCAGCTGATGGACCACTTCGTGCGCGCGGGCGGGCTGTCGGAAAAAGAAGCCAAGTCGCTCTTCTACTTAATGGACAGTAAGGGCTTGGTCACAGCGGACCGCCAGGATGCAAAGCGGTATCCGCAGCACAAAACCCTTTTCATGCGCGACGACATGGATAATAAGCAAATATCGACCCTTCTCGATGCTGTGGAAACGCTGCGTCCGACCGCACTGATTGGTCTGAGCTCGGTTGGCGGAACATTCACTCCAGATATATTGAAGGCCATGACCAAGTTAAATTCGCGGCCAATTGTGTTTCCATTGTCGAATCCGCTGGAGAATGCCGAGTGCACGTTTGAAGAAGCTGTCGCGTACTCGAATGGCTCTGTTCTGTTTGCCTCTGGGACTGCGTTTCCACCGCAGCCCCACCCAGTCACAAGAAACATCCTGGAGCCTGGCCAAGGAAACAATATGTACATCTTTCCTGGTCTTGGATTTGGCGCTGTTTTAGCAAAGGCAACCCACATTTCAGACAACATGGTGTATGATTCTGCAGTTTCTCTGTCCAAGCAATTGAATCAAGATGAAGTAAGCCAAGGCCTCCTTTACCCGAAAATAGAAAGAATCCGTGAGACCAGCGCGATTGTGTCACGAGATGTCATTCTGTCGGCTTTAAAAGATGTAAGAAATTATTTTGCTGTTGGCTTGCCGTATATATTCTGAGCTTTGAAAAAAGGGCCTTGTTAATGAACCGTTTGTCCTGAAACTTTATGGAGTTGCTGTAGGGCAAAAGTTTGATTCGAAGGGTTCAGCCATACTGACTTCCAAGAACGGCGAACTTTTGCGTTGGGTACAATCGAAAATGTATTTTCCAAAATATGAGCGGTCCATCTTCTGAGAACGCAAAGCTTTTTGGCGGTCAGTCATGCGCACAATAAAAGCTTTTAGATTTTCAGAGTGTCGATTTGTTTTGATGGAAGTCAAACTGAACTGTTTTTTGCAAAAGCCGCAAACGCGTAAAAAAAACATATTTATCAAGCAGATGGCGAGTACATCACCAACTCGGAGCGGTTTACTTGAGGGCTGCGCTTTATCACTTCCGGCAGAATTCACAAGCTTCCTTGTCACTGTAACCCCAATTCGTGAAGGTACTCGGCAGAGGGAACCGTCGTAAAGCGGATTAAGAAAAAGACTGGGCCGAAGTTGTTACGTCACAGGGCAAAATGGCACGAGCGGCGAACAAAAAGATATGAACCACCAAAAGACCTTAAAAGCAAAAATTCCTTTCACAACTTTCCACAACACCGAAAAAAGTTCAAACGCGCTCTCACACAATGCTTCTTTTGTGTGAATCCAGACTCCACTCTTTAACCCAACCGACAATGTATATTGTGCTGCAAAGGAACCGAATAAAGGACAAAATGGCAACGCTCCATAGCAAGAAACTGAGGTATGGGTTCACCGAGCCAGCTTTCGTGATGTTTTGCAGCACCCATCCGTTTGTGAAAATAAAAACGAGCAAGAAGTTGGAGAAGAACCACAAAAGGACAGTATTGGTACGGAACTGCTTGAAAAAGTCTGAAGAGCGCTTAACAATTTTACACAGATTACGGCAAGTCTCACCGTCATCGTCAGTTTTAACACTGTTATCTTCCTTGCGGTCCCGCAAATGAGCAGCTTCATGGTCAATGCGATGCATTGCATTCGTATAGTATTCATCCGCGTCTTGATTGTGGTCTGGCAATTCTACTGTTGCGATTTTATCACCATTCGCATTCACACCGGTTGTGACAGCCGGAAGTGGGGACGCCTCTGTGATGCCCTTAGTCCCCCATGACACATCATGAATGTTGCAAACTGTCGTCAAAAACTTTCAGATGAGGATGGCCGACGTGATCGCAGTTACTCACATGCATACACCATTAAAATGTTGGCAAACGCTGGAATCATCAGCAGATACTGAATCATGCAGGTAAACACATGCCACGGATCCAAAAACATAACGCTGGAAAGCAAATAAAGCAAATACGTGCTGCATACGCTGACGACCAAATCACGGAATGTCGATTCAGTAATAACATAGTGCAAGAAGTTTACAAGGCCGGGATCCGTGTTTGCAATGTAATTCTGGATATTCACTTTGATCGTCCAGATTCCCATAAACACCATGAAAACCATCAAAATCGCGAAAATGATGGCGAAGCCGATGTACATGATCTTTGACGCTTCTGGACGGTTTCCCATTGAAGCAATCACCATGGCAAGTACAGAGCCAAAGTAAATCGAACGAAGAACTCCCGACACGCTACCCCCGTAAGGGTAAAACGGATCCACACCAGACTGGTCGACTGAACCACCAGTGCAGGCGGCGTAAGAAGAGCTTTCCGAAATATTGAACAAGAACTGAAAAATTGTTCGTGAAAGTTTCAAAACAGGAAACAACTCACATAGAAAGACAAATACATATTTCCGATGTTGAACCACGAAAAAAGCAAATTGATGGAATTGTAAACAGTTTCAATGAACAGTAAAATCTTGCGCCGTTGATTGTGGCCAGACTTCCAAATTCTTGTAAAATTGATCACCGCATGCACAGAAGCGAAGAATGAACCGTTCAACCAACGTCTTCTCTGCTTAATTAAATCATGCAGCTCACTCGGTACGTCTGTCTCAGCTTTCGCACTCTTCACGTATTTGAGAACATTTTGCGCGTCCGGGCGCATCACAAGTTCGAAACACAAAATGCGATCCTCCGCAAGATACATATTTGCTTCTGACACATTTGTCCCGTGCGGCTTTTCGCCCTTGAAGTACATTTCCAGCGGTTTACCTTGAAGGGCCTTGTAACGATAGGCAGAAAAAGCGCCAGGAAGTACAGAGATGTATCCAAACACTGACTCAAGAGGCTTATCTAAAATGTTGGACATTTTGTACTCGAAGTTTTGGACAGCGACAACTGGGTTTAGAAGATTTTTCCAATAAGGCCCCAGCTCAGCCGCGATTTCGCCGCAGGCACCAGCGACATTTTCATTCCTTTCGAACGCTGAGATTTGTTTTTCAATTAGCTTCTTGGAAAATTTTCGCAGAAATTGCACAAAAAACGTGTTAACCGACCTCGATACAAATGGAAGAACGACTGCTTTGTGGGCTTAGTGCCAATGTCAATCAGGATGCAAATTTCAGGATCAAGCGAGTCGCATACAGCCTTGAAGAACCACCTGTGGGAGTTGATTTTCTTGGCATTTTTTTCTTTCAAGAGGAATATTGTTTGGACGGGAACAATGTTCTGAGTCTTGCCGGGATCATCCGCGAATCGGGCGATTAGGCTCTTGTCCACGCGAACTTGGGTGCTGAATTCGAAAAAGTGACCTGTGACCGGTTTCCCGTTCACTGAGGCACGTGGAACACCGTCCATGTAAAGCCCCATAACAGAGAGCACGTCCAGAGTCTTCTGATTCACTTTGGCTCTCCCTGATTTGTGTGGTTAAACAGGCCAGCCTTGAGCAAATAAGAAAATACCATCAGAGACAATGCAAACAACAACTTCCTTCCAGCTGTCCGGACCCCATCCTAGGCAGTTGCCGGAGCATAAATAAGCGATATTGTCCATAATAGCACTCATGCTCTTGCAAAACAGCACATCATCTTCGTTGTACATCGTTGCTACAACGGCTATTCGAGTTCGTCTGCCAGCACGTTTTTGTCTCAGAGTGTACGTCGTTGAAAAGTCATTCGGGTCAGTGGTCGCAGCTGTGTATCTGTGTGCAAGGTCGGAATAAAACATTACGCGATGTGTTGGCATACCTCAGATGAGTGAATTCATCGTCGTCCTTATATTTACAGTGCTCGAGGTACTTTTTGGATAAAGGGATGTTGACTATGAACTGTCCGTCCGTTAGGACCACTTCCTTCTTGACCAGGCGAGTCTGCAGACGGGCAAGCGGAGCATAACCCTGCACACGCTGCTGACGACCAGTGGTAGAGGGTCCACCCGCTTGCTGGTACTCCATCGGCTGTGTGACTGCCGACTGCCCCTGATAACCCTAGTGATGATCAGCGCAACATAATCAAATGCGAGGGAATACCTGAGCGAAATTCGACTGCGGGGCATATCCTTGATACTGAGACGGGGCTTGCATTGGCGGAGGCTGTTGGTAGGGGGTGGAAGGAGGAGGTGTAGTGAATCCTCCTACTGGCGCCATAGGGATCTGCTGGTAGCCTTGGGGTGGACGCTGGCCGTACGGGATCCCAGCGAAGCGCAGAGGCTGCTGCTGCTGTTGCTGCTGCGGATCGTCGGCGGCGGCGGGAGGCGGCAGGTTGCTCATAAGTTCTCGGTCGAAGTTTGCCGAGGTTTCGTGCACTCAGTCGAACCCGTGCGGTTTCGAACCCTGCACCTCGCGCAGGCTTGCACCCATTTGCGAAATATCTCGTGCCACGTCTTGCGGGTGGATTGGTGCCGTCGCTTCCATTTTTTCCTTGCGTTTGGGATTTTCTCCTTCGGCGTTGTCCTGGCTGAGCGCGAACTTCTCGAATAAATCCAGAATCTTTCGCACAAATGGCGGAAGCTACGCACCTCACCCGAGCTCTTTCACCTTCACGTTTCGTCCCTCTGTCGCAACTGAGCGACACTCCTGTTGTGCGCACAGTTCCCCAGAATCGGTCAGAAAGCGTTCATACCACTCCCGACGGCTACTATACTCGTAAACACACTCAATTTTATCTTTCGCGGAATGACAACTTGTGGAGATCTATTTTTCGCGGTGCCGACGACAGGATCGTAAAAGCAATGTCGGAAACCGTAAACGTGGAGCATACAGATGGGAGTATTGATGTTCTAGAGCGTGGAATGTTTGAGCTTGGTGGTGAAGGAGAAACAATTTTGCTTGCCGCTGTTCTGTGGAAGTGCAAGCTGGATATTATTCAAAAAATTGTAGAAAAATATCCGCATCTCTTGGGAATGACTTCCCGAGGCTCATTGCACCAAGGTGAAAACGAAATGCATATAGCCGTTGCACAAGGAAATCTTGACGTTGTCAAATATTTTTTGAAAAAATAGTTAGGAACTGTTGTTTGTCTTGACGGATCTAATTTAAATTTCAAATAGCGTAGAGACGGATCCCGTTTTGTTGCAAAAAGTTATGACAGCTAGATCAACTGGGCGAGCGATCTCTGAAGAAAGTGGTTCTTTACATTTGTTTGGAGAAACAGTATTCCATTACGCAGTGAAAGCAGGAAATCTTGAAATTGTTCAGGAATTGGTTAAGATGTTCCCGGAATGCATCAAAGACAAAGTCCAAACGAATCAATTTAATGCGCTGCATTTACTGGTTAACGACGTTCACAAGCCTATTGATGAGTTTGTCACATTGTACCGGTACATCTGCCGCGAGTGCCCAGATTTGCAGAATCACAAAAATAATATGAATCAAACTCCGGTACAACTTGCATTTCAGAAGAGAAATGTTGGAATTCTGGAAATCTTGAAGATTCCTTTGTGGCAGGTATTTCAATTTGCTTCCGGGTGCGGTTCACAACTTTGATTCAGTTTGAACAAACAACGAGATTTCGTTTTCCAATCAGCCTGATTGACCCCATAATGTGCGGTAGCAAAGGCTTAATTGAAAATGCTGTGGAAAACGGGGACAAATCCGTTTTGGAGCACCCAGTCGTTGAAACTATCTTGAAATGCAAATGGAAACTGTATGTTCGCGAAATATTTGCATACCGGCTTGTTGGAACCACAATTTTTGTTATCGGATTCCTGACTCCAGCGGTTTCGTATCAATTGTACGATATTGACGAGCGCCGCAATTACGACCTCACGGACTGGCGGTCTCGAAGACGTCTGACTTTGGAGATTGGAGCAACGATATGTGCTCTCATAGCGGCAGTTCTTGAAATACGCAAATGCATCCGCCTGCGTCGCAAGTACTTTGCGCAAAACCGAATTGGAGACAACATAAATCAGTGGCTCGTTTTTCTCCCGGTAATTACAACGTTCTTTCTACGCGCTACAAATACGGGCATTCACGGCAAAGAAAACCAAGCTTTTCTCAATGCGGAAAATGCGCTACTCGGAATAAGTTGCATCAGCGGATGGATCCATTTTCTAAGTTTTGCAAAGGGGTCCGAGCAAGTTGGTCCCGTGGTTTTCGTGCTCTGGAAAACGCTGTTCACAAACTTTACTTATTGGTTGTGGGTGTATCTGCCTCTGACGTTGGGCTTCGCGGCAGCACTGTTTTTACAGCTGCAAAGTGACAGTCCTGCGGAAAAGAACTTGGTTACTTGGGATGTGTACGGTGACTCAGCAGTGCTGTTATTGCTTTTTACTTTGCAGCCTGCAAGCTATGATACTGTGAGAGCTGCTAACAGCTTTCCATTTACTGTAGTTCTGTACTTCACCTATGCGTTTATATTGATCTTGTTTTTAAATATCTTAATTGCAATGCTTGTGGAAACTTTTAACACCGTCCGGCAAGATAATTACAGGGAATGGAAATTGCAGCTCGCTTCGTTGATTCTTGGTTTGTTTCAGTATTCTTCAAGAAATTTTGTAACTTCCCAATTCAGACACCGATTTTGAGCTGTCGGAACAATATCGAAGAAGAATTACATCCAGATTTGGCTACAGGTTGATGATTCAAGATCTAGACCAAATCGACCTAGCATTGAACCCAAGAAGGGAATGCAACAGTTGCCAAGATCCACAAATCAAATACTTCCATTTCACTGAACGTGTGACAAAGTCTGGTGATTCGATGTCTCCAAGACGAACACACAGGTCAAAAAACCCGCAAGTATACCCTGAGCTGATATCTGTTGTTGTTGAACGAAGTGATGATGGGCAATCATTCAAAACAATTCAAATCAAAGATTTGGCGCATTGGACAAACTGGTCCGAATTTTCTAAAGGCCTTTACAAGTTTTTGTTGTGGGAACTAGCCAGCAGACTGATTGACTCTGGAATGGACTCATATGTTACAAACAGTAAAATGTGGAAACACGGGAGGTTGGCACAAAAAATCGAAAAAGAGACGCGGTTTAGAAACATGGGAAATAATTGAAAGTTCATCTTTTGCTTTTTTTAGTAAAGACTGACAAGGAAAAAAAGTAGCAATGAGACTTCCTTTACTTGCGTCGCGCTTGAAAATTAAACGCCAAGCCACATCCAGATGCGTACAAATAGATATATCCACCGATTCAGACACATTCTCATTCTTCAATGCATACGACGTTAATGCGTATGAAACCAATCAGCGATAATCTGAGTATTTGCAGGCTGAGTTTTGACAGACCGGCTCAAACTGTCAAACGGTTCTTTTCCGTTACACTGGTTGACAAAACTTATGAATATTTCCGGCTTTCAAACCTTTTTTTTCAAACCTTGAAAGATTGAAAGACTTGCTGACAACACTGTTGTTCACAAACCTGGACAAACTTTGAAAATTTTTTTTTCATCAACCAAGAATTCTCTTGAAAAAGGCGACCGCGTGATCAAACGCCTTGTCTTTCTGCGCGTTCACATGCCCGTCCTTGACAGATCCGCGGATGGCGAAGCCATGCTCTACGCCCTCGAAATACTCCACCTCCGACGCCAAGCCTGTGTTCTTCGACAGGCTCTCTTTGATCAACTCCACTTCCTTAGCTTTAATCTGCATGTCCACTTCAGCCAGTGCAAAATATATCGGTGTTTTGATTTCATCAATATCTTGCGGGATTTTGGCGCCTCCAGGATGTGCGGAGAAAATTACGTCAAAAAGCCCCTGCTGCTTTGCAAGCTGGATTCCAATATTTCCACCCCACTAAGTCACAGATGTTACGAAACCAAAACGCAACTAAATTCTTACGCAATATCCGACTAATGCAACTTTGCTGAGGCCACGATTTGCCTTAATATCTGTGACAACGGATTCGATAATTTGACACCCAGCCTTCGGAGAGTTCCGCAAAATAAACGGAGGAAAGTAATAGAGTAGGCGTAGGACCGCGTACGCCTTCTCAAATATCGTGGAAGTGCTCATATTCAAGAGGCTGATTGAATCCATCAAGTCGGATGGCACCTCGGTGCCCTTGAAGAGATCTGGAACGATGCATAGATAGCCCTGGGCCGCGAAGCGATCGGCCATGAGGCGTGTGTTGTTGAGCGTGTAGCCGAATACGTCTGTGGCCATGATGACGGCGGCGTGCGCGGCTGGCGCACCGGGTGGCGGGGTCGCAATGTAGGCGCTGTGTCCAGCTACGGTTTCCACAGCACCCGTTGGATCACCTTCATCGATGGTACCTGCGCAGCATGCGATCGAGCTCATTTATGGAAGGATGGATACAGGCCAGGTTTCAAAGCGCGTTTCGCACAGTAAAACACCCTCTTGCGCTTGTCGTCACTTGTGCCCAAGAAGTAAACAATTATTTCAACTTCAGCCACGCAATTAAGTTCCAGTTCACCCGGTTCAGATAACTGACAATTTTTGTCGTGAAGCAATGAGTCTAGCAGAGGTAAAATAAGTGTGCACGATCCACAATGGGTTGGAACCGTTTTTGTACACGAATCCGCAGTGGTTCTTGCCGTTGGTTATGGGCTCCATCTGTGAGTGAAGGGGAATTCAGGAAATACGGCAGAGGAAACGTTTGCCTTGCTGATGTTGAAAATTTTACTTTAATCTTCGTACAGCCGAATGATTCCCTCGCGCCCCCCAACCATTGTTGTTTTTTCGTATGCACACAGGCCATTCAGCGGCTCGATATCTGTGCCAACGTATTCTGTCCTCAAAAACACCTTCGCATTTGAATCAATTTCAACATTTGCACAGGAGCCTTCCTCTGTAAATACATAAAAGCAATCAACTCGAGTGAACCGAATGTTAGCACTCACCGTTGGCGAAAAGTAAGCACATTCGCCCAGATGAATTGGAAAAAGTTTCCAAGTTCAAAATAGCAGCATTATTTCTCTTGAGCGACAATAAAGGGGTTGCCGTATTCCGAAAGTCGAAAGAGCGGATCAATCCGCCTGACTAAAGTTGTTTTTTTGGGGGTCTGCTTTCACAATGACGTGGAAGACTCACATCGCCAACAACGAAGACACCTCTTTGGAAATCGCAAGCCATTGCTGTGAGTTTTGTATTGTTGCCGGTGTCCTTGACAACGAATAAAGGAGTCTCGCTTCCGCCTGCCTGCAGATCGACGGCTGCGATAGTACCATCCTCGTTCGCAGCCAAGCACAGTTTACCCGAAGTTCCGAACTCCATTGGCTCCAATTGCGGTGAAGGAGATCCAGCCGGGGATCCGAAGTCACCTACACACAGGCCGGCAATGCCACCCATCCTACCCGAAAACGCATCATGCAACTTTGATCCTGCAAACAAGTCGCGCAAAACAACGGCTTGACTGACTTCCCACAGCAGAACGCGGCCGTCGCGGGCGCCAGTAACGATGTTCCGGCCACGTTCGACAAACTGCGTGTGAGTGATGGGACGAGTGTGGTGACCAGCTTTTGGATCCGCGCGTCCGAGGGTAACGGGGTTTTCGCCTGTGGCAGCATCCCATATCTTGGCGGTCAAATCAGTCGCGGTTGTGAGAAGGCTGGTTTGGGAATTCGTAGAATGGGCAGGAAAGAATGAGATCCGGGTTGATAAACAACTGCGTACACTTGCGACGAAGGAAAAAACTTCGCGGTCGTAATATCGCCTCGATGACCGTTGAATACGGCGCTTGTGCGTGTAAGGTTGGATGTTGAGTAAACACCAATTCTTGAATCATCCCCGCCGACAACCGCATGCGACCGAGACGGCGCAATATGTATGGCTGTAATCTGTCGGTACGCGTTAGTTTTTTGTGACTGCAGTTCTACTTCCAGCACTCACGTTTCCGCCAAACGAAGCTGTAGCTGTCGGACCAGTCACAACAATCGGGTCTTCGAGAGATGGCGACGATACCCGCAGCTTGTTTGGGCCGAGCAGGGTACACTCGATCCCGTCGGATGCGGCCAGTCTTGCAGTAGCACCAGGTAGCACACTGACTGATGCGTGCACTGGCGGCGAAGCTAATTGCGTCCGAGGGTACAGCGACAGCCAGAACGTGCTCGGCAACGCCGAAATCCGACTCTCAAGCAGGATGGCGTCGAAGTCCGGCTGTACAGCGACGCGCGGCAGGGACAAGACTGTCATCAAAACCGAAGTTCAAGCTTATTCTTCAGGAGACACAAGCCAGCCTGCATCCAAGAATGCGGCGCAGTTGCAATTACTCGACAAACCGGCGGCATCTTCCGTTATCATCGAATCAGTCTCAAAGCATTGCTGGAAGACTCTGGGGCAACAAGTGACGCCACGGTCCCTGAAGAACACTAAGTACCTACTAAAACCCGATGCTTTATTTTTAAAAATCGCGTGGCCTTCGCAATGGACAAGAATATAAATTAATATACGGCCGTGAAAATGCTTTAATAGTGAATTGATACCTCCATCATCAGAATACAGTCATAGATGTGGGAAATTTGAGTGAATGAGCTATCTTTGCAAAGGATTCGACTTGTACACCTATTATTGACATAAGCACAAAGAAAAATAGCAAAACCTGCACTAAACTGAATCCAAGTTCGTGAATCCCGAATTTGCTTCAAAGACCCTGTCTTATAACTTTATTTATTGACATTGCTATGATATACGAACTCTTTGTCGCGGCGAAATTTTAACGAGTTCCGCCAGAGAACTGAAAATTTTCAAATGGTCTGCATCATTATTTCATACACTACCTTAATGGCTTATTTGCAAATGCATGACGTTCGAGTAGAAGTGTCGATGCCCAGGTAGTTGTACTTTTCAGAACTTTGCCATTGGAAACTCATTTGAGGATATCCAATGACATGACGTTCCCAATTGAAATGCCTGGCTACTTCAGCGAATGTTGGCAAGGTCGGCTTATTCGAAATAGGGAAATTCGAAATAGTGCAATATGGAAATTCGAAATCAAGTAGCTGCCTTCAAATTAATCGTAAACAGCACAAAAAACACTTCATTTAGAAATTCCAAAAATGTCATTGGTATCACAAACGCCATCGCTGGCGTCATCCCCTTCTGGCAGAAGTTCTCCCCTTCCGGAAATGCAAGTAAAATGCGTTGTGCGTACGCGGATCCCAAGCGAGTTCGGCAATGCAACGCATTCGCTCCTGATGTACACCAACAACGAAGACAGCTCGGAGCACTTAGCATTGGTTTTTGGCTACTCTCTCGGGCCAAGTGGAATCTGGAGCAAGTCATTAGAGGCTGTGCGTGAGGGCGAAACGCCGAGAGAACGCGTGAGGCGAGGCGCTTTGCCTGCCGGTAAAATTTTGATTTCGAATGTTTAAGTGGTTGACTGTGATGCTGTAGGCGGAGTACCAAGCCCGGCTTTGTCCGAGAACGGTGACGATGCGCCACTTGCCCGTATCCATTCATGTTGCTTTACGGGTGAAACGTTGGGTTCATTGAGATGCGACTGCCGTGAACAGCTTGTGGAAGCTATGAAAATGATGGGCAACGAAGGTCGCGGCATCATCCTGTATCTGATACAAGAAGGTCGCGGCATTGGATTGCGGGAAAAGATGAAGTGAGTTCTGGCAGTGCTTAATATATGCCTGTTTGACAGTGTATCGAACAGGGCGTACAACCTGATCGACCAAGGCTACGACACAATGGAGGCGAATATTGAGCTCGGTCATCCTTCAGATGCTCGTAGTTACCGTATCGCATCGGCAATTCTTCGAGATTTGCATATTCCTTCAGTCCGGTTGCTCACAAACAACCCCCATAAGGTGAACAGTATTGTTGCCGACGGCGTTGTCGTGAACGAGAGGGTGCCGATGGTTCCAGCTAACTGGACGTCCCAACAAGAAGGAGCTGAATTGCAAGACCGTGACGGGTACTTGGTGACCAAGGTCAAGAAAATGGGGCACATTCTGGAAATTCCAGACACTATCCTGATGGGAACATCAGATGCACCATCGCTTAAAAGGAGAAGCGCTGGATTCATCTCTCCTGCGAGTCCGAGCTCCGCAAAGAGAGCTAAACAATAAAGTCGCAACATATAGTTTATCTTCGCTGTCCTCAACTGATACACTATTATGGTACACATCGAATCCGTGCTCAAGCCATACTGTTACATTACCATATATCTAACCAGGGCTGATCGCCAATTGCCACCCAGTTTGTCAAGTATAAAACCAGCAACATATTCTAAGATCATCCTCCTTTGAGTACCACTTAACGCAGCTTTGTACGGCCTCTAACTGTTTTAACCTCGATTTATGGATCAAAATGCTCAAAAAGTGCTTTATTTTTCATATTTCTTACATTTGTCATTGTGCCTTAGGCTCAAACCAGACCAGGATGCACGGTCTGTAAGATCAAGCCTGGTTTCAACAGTTTTCTCGTGTCCCGAATGCAGCACCCCGGTTGGTGGATCGTATCATCAGTTGACCTCTGGAAATTCATCATTCGTGCCTGATGTTTTTGACGAGATTTGACCTGTTGAAGAATTTGTGCATTTATTGTTTGCAACAAATTCCAAACATGCCTAAGTTGTGAAGTTTGTGTTCAGTCTGCCTGCAAAAGTCCAATCGACAACGGCGCTGTTCCATTCACGCGCCATTCGTTGAATCTCCTCACTACTCCACGGCAGGCCCCAACGCACTCGCGGCGGCCCCTGGTTTGTGTTTCTCAAGAGGACGTGATCTGAATCCATAACTATCGTTCGCTTCATCGGCCTCAAATTTGATCGTGTTTTTTGCGGAATGGAAATCCCGCCTAACTTGCGAAGGTTTTGGCGATGATTGTGATTGTGAAGGCTCTGAACATAACTGCGGCCTCAGCCACCTCGCACAAACAAATTCCGCTTGCGTTTCACAAAGGCGGCCTGCAATCAAAAAGTTTGAGCCAGACGTGTTCACTTTCACTAAAGGCGCTGACATCTTTGGTGATCCTTCGATGCTTACGGTTGGGTGCGGAGGCACCATACTGGGGCGCCGCTGGACGTGGACATCGAGGAGTCCATCATGCAGCACAGTATTGGGTGGAGGGTCTGAGCCACGAGTCAACAGATTCAGTTGCCCAAAAATTCGAAATGTGGGGGCAAGCAATTGTATATGATGCAAATTCGGGAAATGTCTGCGCTATGCATCAAGTCTGTCGAGATTAAGACTAATATAGATCAAACGATAGAATTTTCTTCTTTGTCCACAAAAACTGAGGCAAAAACAAGGAACGAAGTATGTCCCGCAACTTTAGTCACAGAGCGGGAAACAACGTAAATATCCTCTTTGCTATCTTTTGATCCGTCTGAAACTTCCCCGTCGTCATCTTGCTCATCAACGTCCTCAGCTTCATCTTCTCCTTCCTCCCCTTTGCACTTAACGCGCTTTCGCTTTTTCATTGCCCTATTCACCGATGACTCTTCAACGAATCCAGTTTCGGAATCGCGTTTCGGAATATGTCGTTTTTGCAGCGTTTTGACTTCCTGCCTTCGCAAGAGGGTCTCGAACATTCTAATGTCATAATATCCGCATTTTTCAAGTTCGACGCACGTGCGCTGGACCTGTTCGATGGCGGGGCTGAACGAACAAATACGGCCAACTTTGCCGCGTTTGAAAGTCTGCTTCGCAAAAGCAACGGCCTCCCACGGGCTAGGTAAATCTAAAAACACGGCGTCGCTCGTATCAAAAAGGCCGAATCCATCCAAACACACGTTGCGATGAGATGCAATAATCGTGTTCGTTAGATTATGGCGAGTGACTTCGGCAAGGAACTTTTCGGCGCGTTCCGCGTGGTATTCAAACGTATGCAGTCGACCCGTTGGAGCGATTGTTCGTGCGATGGAGTGTGAAAAGGAACCGGATCCGGTGCCTTGTAATGTGGGTTCATTTTCAGCAATCCTATTGCAACCATCCTATAATGAAAACCTGATTCGACAACGACTTTGCCAGGTCTCAGATCCAGATACTGCGAGACAAGAGCAATGTCAGGCATATATAGGATTTGGGTTCGATGCGGCAATGTGCAAGTCCACAATTCGGGTGTTGGCGCAAGAAAGCTGTCGAAAGCAAGGATAAGCACACGATACCTTGAAGGGAAAAAAATTGAACCAGATGTGGCCGTTTCCTTTCTTTGAGGCGACGCGCGAGCCGAAGGGCCGGCCGATGATGGTGTCGTGCGGGAAGGAGCCGTACTTGTTGTTGAGGACGGCGCCGGCCTGTAGCACGAGCACGGACATATCGAGCGGGTTCACGTAGGCAATGACCATGTCGCCGGAGTGCATCTCGCGTCCGTAGCGCGCGAACGGCGATGTCATTTTCTTTTCTTTTTTTTTTCTTTCTTTTTTTTTTTCTGATTGTTTTTTTTTTTTTGTTTTTTCCTAATGCTTCAGTTTCACTATATCTTCATTTATTCAAATCCAACAAAGCGGTGCCGATAGAATCCAGGTGAATGAGGCTATGAGAACGAATTCTTGAGGAAATTTTGTCCTATCTTTCTGAATCCATCACTTGGTTGGTTTTTGATTGTAATGTTCCTCAGCCACAGCGGCAATGGCGGCGGCGTTCGCAGCACCAGTAGCATTCACCAGTTCCGTGAACACACTAGTGGCATCCTGTAGTAGCACATATGGCGCATCAAACTCCTTCACACTGCCGTTATCTAGCACAAGCACCTTGTCGAACGCTGCGATCGTGTTCAGACGGTGCGCGACGCTTATGACCGTCGCTGTCCGGAAATGGGTAGTGATTGCCTCCTGAATACGCTTGTCACTCTCCGCGTCCACCGACGATGTTGCTTCATCCATAATAAGTATCTTAGACTTTTCGAGAATCACTTTGGCTAGACACAGCAGTTGGCGCTGTCCTGCAGACAGGTTCACCCCGCCTTCCGTCACTGGCGACTCAAGTTTTTCTGACAAAGACGACACGTAATCCTTCATTCCGACGCTATCAAGAGCAAACCACAAGTCTTCATCCGAATATTTCGACAGTGTGTCAATGTTGGACCTAATATTGCCATCAAACAAAATGGGATTTTGAGGAATCATCTGAATGCTGGTGCGCAACTTCTTGAGTCCTACTTGCGATATGTCTGGGAACAAATTTTTATGAGACTCAATGGCAGACAGCGAAAAAGCAGACCTTGTCCATCAATAACAATCGATCCTCCAATCGGTTCGATCAAGCGAAAAAAAGAATCCATTAGTGTTGACTTGCCCGAACCAGTGCGACCGACAACACCAATTTTCTCGCCCCCACGAATGTGAACAAAAATGCCGTTGATAACCATGCGATCAGGGGATGCAGCATACGCAAGAAACAGGTTGTCGATTTGTACTTCTCCGGCAGAAGGCCATTTTCCAAGCATGGCATCTCCGGGAAGAATGCGCGGTGCTTCTTGTGGTAATTTGTGGACGTAATGATTCAATCGCTCGACGGCAATCATCTGTTTTGCTTGGAGTTAATCGGCAACCTTTGCGAGAATGGCATCAGGACACTGACCGAGGCCTCGAAATTCGCGTAAAGCTGCGCTAGCCCGTTTGCGAGAGGTCCGAAAATACTCATTTGGGACAGAGCCAAACCAACGAGGGCGGCTGGCATAACTCCACTGACGCCAAACAAAGCGATCGCAAGCGATACTATCGATGCAAGCAGATTTATGCGGAAGATGAGCCAAAACATACTATGCCGAAACAATAAGTCGGACAGGTTCGCTTGGTTGAGCTTCAAACTGTTGCGGTTTATAAATTCTGTTTGGCTTTTGAACGCAATGAGAGTTGGAATTCCCGTCAAGGTTTCCGAGACATTCGCGATTAGTGGCGATTGCATTATAGAAGTCAAACGCTTCAATTCGCGATAGGATGACATGAAAAACTTGGAGATAAAGAACAAGCCACCGATAATAACAATACAGAACGCTGAAATTAACTAAGGCATCAGAACATTTCAAAAAAAGAAAAAAGAAACACCACAAAAAAGGCGGTACTCACGGATGATTTGCCACGATGAAGCACAAATTATAAGAAATATTGCAATAGCGGCGGCAAAATTTCCTACAAAGCCGTTAAGGGCCATTCCAACTTCTTGGTCCAGAGACTTGACGTCGTTACTCATCCTGTTCAGTATTCGGCCAATCGGCTGACTATCGAAGAACTCCATCGACGCGTACATCAGACCATTCATTGCTCTATCATGAAACGTTTTTGATCCTTTGATGCACCAAAACATACTGATTACGAAATTCAACAGATCTTGCAGAAAATAAGCTGCAGAAATCCCAATGTATAAATAAAGATAGGTTGTATCTGGATTGGGCAGATTCCAGGAGTTTGACGTCCATGCAGACAGGCAAAGCTGTTGCACAGCGTAGAACGTAATGCCCAGAGCAAACATGAACACTTGAATAACTGCAAAAGTAAATCCGAGAACTGAGAAAAAAGATTTGTAGGTTTCTACAGTCACGGATCCCTGAGAAAACCTGTTAGTGAAACATGTACATTTTTCCTCGTGACTAACCGTTTTGCGATCTTCAAACTGTGGGTCTTCCTTTTGATGATCACCCGAAAGTTTTTCAGAAACCATCGACTTTGCAGGCTGTTCATCTGCATCGTCCAAATGGAAGTCTTTCATTAAACTGAACAATTTTCCTGATGGCTGAGCCATCAATTCAGTGTATGACCCATACTGGACAATTTTCCCCTCTTCCATTACAATGACCCTATCGACCTTCGGGAGTACATGCAGAAGATGTGTGGCAAGAATGACAGTTTTTGAGCTCATCACTGGGCTTGCTATTGTATGTTCAAAAATCGCTTTGGAAACATGAGCATCTAAAGCTGAGAGTGGGTCGTCCAGAATATAAACATCAGGATCCTTCGCTATAGCTCGAGCTGGGGAAACATATTTCACGTAAGAATGTCAAAAATAACATAATAATAACAAATATAAAAATATAAAATTACCAAGTGAAATACGCGCCTTCTGGCCCCCAGACAAATTTACTCCTTTTTCTCCAATCTGAGTTTTAAGTCCGTGAGAGAAGGAATTTAAGTCTTTGCCCAGCATGCACAAATCTGCCGCTTCTTTGACTCTTGGGATTCTTCCTTCGTTGTGCAAAGTGATATTTTCTTCAACAGTTCCGGATATAATCCACGGATCTTGTGGACAGTACGCAACAGATCCGTTTACCGATGCCTGAAATTGTATTTATCAGAAATGAGAGGTTATCAAAAACCCACTGACGTAGCCGGCAGTTTTTCGCATCACTCCGGCGAATGCCGAGAGCAGAGAACTTTTTCCAGACCCTGTTGGTCCAACAACGGCGACCAGAGATTGCTTTGGTATTGACAAGTTGAGTTCGTTCATCGTGAACACGTCCGAATTCTGATTGACTGTTGCAAGGTCTGACACAAGACTACGTTTTTGCTTTTCGGCATTCTTTTCAGTTTCAACGCTTCGCATGGCTTCCCAAGTGAATGCCGCGTTTTTCAAGTTGATAGCGATAGAGTCGTTGGACATAATAGAAAGAATTGCATCGTGCGGTCGAGACTCCTCGGCAAGTAGAAATTCTGACACACGCTTGTACGACACAATAGACTGCATGAACGACCTGCCGGGAAACATTTTGATTACAATGATGGAGCGGCCAGTAGCACTTACGTAATGACTTGAGGCAGCATTCCTGAAAGGGTTATCAGAGATGTGAAAAAACTCAGCGCTGGAAATATGATGCTGGCTGTCATAGCATTTCCAAGAGCGTTGTAAGTGATAAATGCCAAAGGAATCGATAGCTGCTGAAGAACGAAAGATGCTATTAGAAGCACAAACATGGAAATAAACTTGTAGAGCGATTCCACTTGTTTTGCCCGTTTTTCATGAATCTTTGCCTCCATGTGTTCTTCCAGTGCATGATATTTGACAACCTTAACACCATAGAGGAACTCCCGCAGAGTAGTTGTTCTCTCATCCATCGTCTGCAAGTACCTTTTTACTGATTTCGTCAACAGCGGCGCAATTAACATCGCCAGAATTGCAAATCCAACGAAAACTCCGCCACCGACGAGCGTTGAGATTCCCAGCAGCGATGCAACAAAATAGAGAACTAGCGCTAGCTGTATCGGCAGTGACCAAATCTTATTTGCGCTGTCGATGAACGAGAGAATCCACGTAATGTCCGGTCCAACCAACGAATTAATCCTTCCAACACTGAAATCAACCCGTGCTTTGGCAGATAATCTCAAAGACTTTTTATATACAGCATTGATAATGGCCGCCTTCACTCGAACCTGCAGAACATTCCCGATTGATCGGGAAGCGGTTGACGTTAAGGCGTAGACTGCCTGCATGACAAACAGCAGAAATGCCAGGGCATATCCATTTCGAATAAAAAGGCTTTCTGGAGGATATGACGGATCCAAGTAATCCAAAATCTGGGTTTTACATGTCAGATAGGAATGGAAAAATTTCGGTACAAACCACTCCGATCATCAAACTAGAGAGTACCGACAAAGAGACAGTGACAACTTGAAGGCATGCATCAACAAGGCTTAAATACAGAAATGAATTGTTCTTTACTGCTTGAAAATGAGCTTACATCATCGGCAAAACATGTGGAAGCAGGGAGCCGAATAGCGTTTTCTTTGGTTTTTCGTAGTTTTCGTGCGACTGAGACATGAATTCGTCGAGGATATCTGTCATATACCGAGAGTCCTCACTCTTACGCAGCGCCGGTAAGTCCTGATGGATTGTCGAATTCAGCAATTACAAGCAGCGGAAGAAAGGCAAGGACACACATCTTCTTCCAAAGGCTTCTTTACCCCGGCTCTAAGCACTGGAAAGATCCATGACACTGTTGCAAAGGTCCATGGATTCCACGAGATCAGTTGTCGCGACATCTTCGGTGAGATTTGGTGATTTGGCATCTTGGGCGGAAGATCTCATTTATGGATTTATCGACTTGATTGCAAATAATTGATATAACAAAAAAAAAAATCGGCGTGGTCAAGTGCCGGTGCTATCGACCGAAAAACTGAGAACCACCAGAGTCTTCTAGAAGAGAAAACTCATTCCCCTGGAACCAGGATCGAATTCTAACCACATGGAGTACATTCCGACTATTGGATCAATTCACCGGCTGCAAAAAACTTCGCCGTCACCTCCGGAAGTTCCTCCGTGGACTCTACTCGCAACCTTTTGAATCCTTTAATTTTTGCCAGTTTGAGACTTGCACCGTTTCGCACAGAACAGGTTTTACCACTCCCTGAAAATCATTAACCTTGACTCCAAGGAGGGTTGTGATGAACTACATTCCGGCCAGAAAGAACAAAAAGTCGCCGTCGTTAGCTTCCAAACACCCCGAGCTTTCATTTTTTGCACAAGACGCGTTTGCGAAAAGTTCTCTTCCATCCGCAAGTTCAGTCGATTGAACTAATCAGCTCGTTCCTTGTTCCAAACAAGTGGGGTTTCAGTTGGGACAAGCATCAATTTCGTGCTATTCGCGCGCAATGTAAGTCGATCATCGAATCTCGCACTCGACACAGCAATCACATCGGCCGACTGCACAGCGAAGTTTGTATATATGTCTCCGTCCATTCCCAGCGTGTGTTAAAACCTTGTGTATTCCACGTCAAACTCCACAACGGCAGAGCTTTCGCGGAGATGTTGGAAAATTCTTTGTATTTCAGTTTTATAACTCCGAACTATAAAGGGTTTCCAAGGCTCTAGGATTTGGAACGGAATTTTAAAACGATGTTCGCGAGATCCCAATCTGAAACTGGGGCCTGAACTGAAGGCAATCACAAGAGTGCATCGGTGACGAACGCACTTGCGTCCGAGCGTGATGGCGGTAGCTTGTGCAGGGGCCCCCACAGAGAACGAGTCGACTACTTGAACAATCTCGACGAATGCTTTCCACCAGTGACAAAAGAAGCATCGCCGTAATGCTCGCAACGGCCGTCTGATTCCTGAGTGACTTTGGAAACTCTGCTCTGCAGCCTAGGGTCGACTGACCCACGTCAGTTGAAGCAGCGGCAGACGACGCAATCCAGCGTGTACGGAGAAAGCGCGGAATACGAGCGACAGACGTCGAAACTCAGGCCTTCAGTTTCAGGCAGGTGCAACACGGCGCGAGCATTTGGTTTGTGTTCACGAACTACCACAGCAGCGCATCCGCGCCCTCGGCCTCCCCAAACAGACTCCTCTTGCTCTCTTCCGGCTTGATTCCCGCCCCTTCCACGCGGTGGGCCGCCGCAACGAGATCTGGTGTGTGTTTCCTGATAAACGCCGACAAGTGCTTGTTCATCTGTTCAAACTCCAGCAGGAACCCGTCGTGGCCCTCATAAGAATGCACTATGATTATTTCACTATTCGGAATGTGCTCGCTGAGCTCATACTGCTCAGCGATGGTGAACAATCCGTCCGTTTCGATTCCTACTATCAACGCGTTCTGCTCGATTGACTCGAGAACTTTGTGGAAATCTCCGCGCCCTCGCGAAATATCATGTGCGTCCATCTTGCGTGTTATCGCAATGTAGCAGTTCGCATCGAACCCTATCACGCCCTAGTTAGTCAACTAATCCTCGGAAAATAGGGTTGTATTAACTCAACTGTTGACGAACTTTTCTCCTTGATATCTCAAGTAGCTTTGCGCGCTAAATACTTTGGACTGGCCAACTTCTTTCTCTGCAAGGTTCTCACTGGAAAGATGGAACGAACTAAGCGCCTCGTCACCAGCTCCTGACCCTTTTTGAGTCATAGTTTTTCTCCCAAATCGCGTTTCAAAAGAATTACGCGATCGATATGTCATCAACGCTGACATGCGTGCAGCGCTAAGACCTTGCTTGGGCGGATCTTCCAATGTGTACCACCCTCCGCGATACTTTGGATCGCTGAAAATAGTTTGTCGCTGCGCCTCAGACCATGAAATGCACCAGGCTGAGTGTCGTCCAGATGTTGCGATTGCGGCGACGTTTTTTACGTAATCTTTCCCGAAAAATGCCCATTCCAGAGCTTGCATGCCCCCCATCGAGCCGCCTATCACATATTGCACCTGTTTAACACCGAGAAAGTCTAACACCCGCTTATGCGCGCTGACGAAATAAGAAATCGATAAAAAATATTGCAAATTTATCGAAACTGACTTGACATCGTCCCTGATGGTCGCAAGAGGAAAATCTGGTCCATAAGGCTTGCCTGTTTGCGGATTTATTGTGACAGGAGAAGCCGATCCATATGGAGAGCCTAAGACGTTCGCGCAAAAGATGAAGAAAACGTCCGTATCGAACGCCTTTCCAGGTCCCAGCAGAGGGCCCCACCAGTCTTCAACGTCTACAGATCCTGATAGGGCATGGCATATCACCTGCAGGCGGCGATTGCCACAGGGGTTGGTATTGGTTGGATGTTTGGAAGATTGCGCCATTACCATAGCGTTGTCGCGCGCAGCATTCAGGGTACCCCATGTCTTGTAAGCAACGGGAACTTGCAGCAGCTTAGTGCCGGATGCCTCGAGAACAAGTTCGTCGAGGACATGAATGGATTGCCCGGGAATCAGAGAGGCAAACGGATTGTCGGTTGCTGTCATTTGGCTTCAGTTCGCATGAGCCCAAAAACTGGGACCCTTTTTCGTGCGAATCCTTCATCCCATAGTATATCGCGGCCCGGTCTGCGGCCCAAATCATCGAAATCGGCCTCTCGTATCCTGCAGATATCCATGGAGAAGGCAGCTGCTTTCTTTACCCTCCTTCTATTGTGGAGGGTATGCCTCCATCTAGGGCTCGTTCCTTCGTGACACAATGACGATCATAGTCCTTCAAGGTACCAGCGCATTCAGTTCTGCAAAAACTGTTCCACGACGGATGCTGGGTCCTGAAGAAGCATTTCGCTAACCCCGACTGACATGCCTACAGCACCAAGAATAGGTCGGCACTTCTTTCACGAAGAGTTGCGCTATTTTGCCGTTGCATTATCCCATGCAAATATGTAGCGTTTAGCGTGTGGGTTTGCTCTTCATTTCACTTTTGAACAGGATGGATCACAACAATTTACTCCGTTTACATTTATTTTAATTCCACTGTTGTACACGGATCAGCACATAGTTCTATCAAATGGACAGAATCCACGATGTGGTTCCTCCAAACAAGTTGCTCAGCGTAAATTCGTTTGCAACGGTTGATGTAATTTCCTTAGCGTAAGAGACGCGACCAGAGTTCCAGGCACCAGCACCGCTGTTGGAATACTCGAAGAACGACGCATCCGTGGGAACGAC
>JADHYT010000194.1:0-44299 GCA_027604725.1 Entophlyctis luteolus
CTAACCCTAACCCTAACCCTAACCCTAACCCTAACCCTAACCCTAACCCTAACCCTAACCCTAACCCTAACCCTAACTCTAACCTTAGCCTAACCTTAACCTTAACCCCAACCCTCTAACCTTAACCCTAGCCCTGAGTCCTAACTCTAACTCTGATTCTGATTCTAACTTTAACCCTAACCCTAATTCTATCCTAGCCCTAAGGTTTCTGACTTATGGTTAGCCGTAACGCTAACCCTAACCCTGCCCTACTCGCAGTCAATATGATATTTTCTCAGCTTGCGGCTGATTTGCAAGCACTGCCTCTCAGCCCAAATGGGTTTGCTTTTGTCTTTGACTCAAACGGAATATTTTTCGGATCAAGCAATCAGGCGGAGCCTGCTTTCTTATCCTCAAACAGCTCGGTACGTCTTCACGCCGTTCATACTCAAGCTTAAATTTTTGCAATGAAAAAAAGGGTACCACAGTGTTGTCAACAAAAACTGTCTTCAATATAACTGATCCTAGAATGCTGCAAGCAGTTCAAATACTGCTTGCAAATTGCAATAACAATTTCACATTGCTACCCAGTAATCAAACCTATCAAAACGCAGACTTGCTTTTCCAGCATCAAGAGTTCAAGGATGATTATGGCCTGCATTTGATCATAGTTACTGGAGGTGGGAGATTAAGTGCGTTTATTGCATTAAATTTGTCGAATCAGCGCTTCAAAGTGATTTTATGGGGGACTTCGAAGCAAACCAAGCCACCTGCCGAGAAAACCTCCAAGGCAGCATGGTCAAGATGATTTTATTGGGAGTTGGCATTTCATTGTTCTTCGTGGCAGCCTCGGTGCCCGCTACTCACTTCATTCTGGGACGTCCACTAAAGCATCTCACGGAAGTGATGGGGCAGATGGCAAAGCTTGATTTTGGTGCTTTAGAAGAAGTGAGCCGCAGGCAAAGATCAAATATCAAAGAGAGAGGTGGAGTGGAATTAGAGAGCGGATACATACAATCGCGGATTGCAAACCATAAATTCACCATCGAGCAATCCGAGAATTAGAAGTCAGCGATGTGCACGCCCGTGCAAGAAATTATACAACACAGGAAAGGCTAATCTTTGGAGAACATATCACGGGAGTAACTTATGATCCCTGTGAAATCAACGGGATGCCGCCCGCGTCCTTGGGGCGAATAACGCCTGCATTGCGGTCGGCGGGACGGCACAGAAAGGACCAGCACAAGGTCGGCAACAACACCCGTCAGAATCTCACTATTGCCGTGCGAAAGAGCTACATTTGATTTCACGGATATAGCTAGCAGGATTGCCGTGATGGAGATGAGCACCACTGACGCCGTCTGACACGTCTCAGCCACCTTCACTGGAAAATCAGAAGCATCGCGCACCTGAAGCGAAAGAGGGAAGAACGTTGGTATGGCCATGATGGAAAGCTTTTGCTAAAGTGGATATCGCTCTATACTGACAAGCTGAAGCACCAGCCGACGATCGCAGGTGTCCCAAACAGAAACCAGTCAGCCGTGAAAGTTGCTGTGAATGTAGTTAGCAGAATTCCAAAAGAAGCGAAACAAAGAAACCAAACTCACCTTAGAGGACCTGGCCCAGGCAGTCGACAGTAATCTGCGGATGACCAGCTAAATGTCTAAAAGCCAGCAATTTACAGAACAATGGCCTGAGCCATCGGCCAGTGGTGGACCGGCTTGCTGAGAGTGGAGTCATTGCTCTCAGTGACTGCGCGGACCGCCTGGATTTGGCAGAAGAACTTGAAGACGCCGACGAGACTTTCACTATTTTCAGGAAGTAACAAGTATGTTCGAAGTACAGCTATGGTGGGCAAAAAGATGCGGGCGCATGAGCGAGCGTAGGAATTGTGGCGGCGGAAAAGTGTGGGGAAGATGACTAATGCGATGGGCGACCCTACATACGACAACTCGGACGCTAGGTCCCGAATCGGGCATGGAAAACAGTATCTGAGCCAGTTCTTGATCCGCGTCGACTGAGTGGCCCCAGAATAGTTAGGCTGCAATGGCTGTTGCTGCTGCTTGTTTTTTGGAATAAATTGGCAATGAGACCACCCACTTTGCAGATCAAGATGTATGGCAGAATTATCAAAATCATAAAGTGCGAACAAGTACTCGCGGTTATAAAACAGACGCGAAAAAGAAATTCATTCGGCTTTTGACTATGTGTTGAAACCACTTGGACGATGATTTTCTTACAATCACAAATCTGACAACTTCAGGAATCATTAAACCGGAGTCCTATTGTCTGGGCTAATTTTCGAGTGAATTTTGCGATGCCAATGCAGGCTATGCACATCTCAAGAACTTTCAACGGACCATTGTCAAGGTAGCTGGAGAATTTTTGGTTGCAAGGATGTCAGAAAACCTCTTAATCTGCCGCCTTGCCACCTGGCGGACAGTTAACGGCGGGCACTCGATCTTGTCTAGGTATAAAATTCAAGGGAAAATAGCCGATATGAGAAAGTTTCTGTGGTAAAAAAGTACTTTATTTTTTATCTCCGTCAAGAAGGTTGCAGCTCCAAAGTGTCAACCGCATCATAGTGTACCAGCGCGCGCTTTCCTGCTGCTTTGCCAATCCGGAGGCGCTGCTGCCCTCGCCTCAACATCCATGCGTACGCAGCTGCTGCGGCGACAGCGAGGCTGAGTGCCCCGGCGACAATCGCAGCAACAAATACAACGGACACTCCATTCGACGCCTGCGGCGAAGCGGCGGCATCTGCCTCGCCAAGCTCTTCCGCCATTATGTCAACAACTGCATTGGACGGTATGATACCGAACCATTGCAATTCGACGACTTCGTGAGCTGGTACGACATGCCCCACGTCCAGCGCGGAAAAGCCGACAAGCTTCGTGCCGTCCCCGTAAACCATTTTTGTGTAACCACGTGAAGGATAGTTTGTGATGTTCTGTGTAAAGCTGACGCCCAACAAATTGGACCATTGTAGCAACGATTGACCGAGATTGTTATAGTCAAGAATACGATCCAAAGTGCCATGCCAACTTCATTTGAATAAATTCGTTTGTGAGTGGGGGCCACCAAAAGCGGAATAATACTCACATTATCATCCTGGGATATTGGCCATTATTGCCGGCATTATGGCTCCGAGCCAACCGACCCCATTCTTCAGCTGTCTTTGTTACAAGACCGCTAGCGCAGTCACTATTCCATCCAGGTGTGAGCATGCCAGGGACGGCGTCAGCCACAGCGAAACAACCGTCAGGCACACCGGAGTACGAAGATGCCGCTTTTACGACATCAGGGTACGCTGCGGCAAGCACTTGGGTCATCATAGCACCGGAGCTGGAGCCCGTGACGTACACGCGCTCCAGGTCGCCCCCGAATTTGCTGACAGCGTACAGGATCATATTAATGATAGTTTGGGAGTCACCCCCCTGAGAGCGGAATAGGGACGCATCGGACGAGACGTCCCAGCAGCCGTTATCCGAGTCTGCCTCAGGATACAAAAGTATGAAGCCGAATCTGTCGGCAAGCTGGGGATATTTGGCGTAACCGAAGTATGTTTCCGCTGACGAGGCACAGTTGTGGATTGCAACGACGACTGGAGCTGGTGACGACACAGAAGCCGGAACGTACATGAACATGCGGGCGCCAGTTGGCCCATGGTCGAATTCAGGCACAGGCTGAAGCGACGAAGACAGCGCAGCGAAGGTGCCCGTCGCGCATGCAGCCAATGCGATGAAGGCGAGCATAAGGCGGTCTGGGGCGCGGCGGGGACTTGTTTCAGGCTCTGCGGTGGAAAAACCAATCCGAAACGCGGGAGTGGCGCGGCGCGACTTTCACGGCCGCGCGGGCAGCGCCTAAGTTTGGCGTCTGCGCGCCCGCAGTTGCTTAGCATGCGCAGACATGGCATGTTCCGCTGGATCGCGCAGCCTGTGGAATGCCCCTCTCCCTTCGCTTTGCCCGTGGCAGCATCCTGCGCGCACAATAAAATATTGCTTTGGCATCGAACCGTCGGCCCTTGGCGAAAGTTGGCCGGTCCGTGTCGGCCGATCCGTCGAACACTGTGTTTTGTCGAAAGCTGAAGGCGCCCCAGAACTCCCCTGGTTGTTGTCAAAAAGATTATTACGGTTTCTCGTCACGTCTGAAAGATATCATCTCCAGAGGAAGGGCTCGTCCATTGCAGTCCATCCTTAACTCTAAACGCCTCATTTTCATCGCGGTCTCGTGCGCGCTCAACGACTGCTCGTACGTCTTCACACCACGCACCCATGTTCGCTTCGTCAAACGGAAAAGCAACCACTTGTGATATTTCAAGCACTCCGCCCATCACAAACGCAGTAATGACTACAACTACCACTGTCATCCAACCAAGTGTGCCCGCAAGCTGAAATGGTAAAACCAAAATGTACATTAAGAGTACATGAATCAAATGAATGGCATAAGTTGGAGGTATCGGAGCCGTTCGAATGCGTTGGAGATTTGTTGAGCAGTCTGTCAAAACACTGAGTAGGGTGTGCATCGGGACAGTTGATTGATTGGTAGTAAGAATGTACGAATGAAGTGCTAATAGAATCTGATTTGATAATTGGATGTGCTGATTCGGTTGAATTAAAGGAAACACCGTGGAGATTGTTGGATCAGGAATGAAATATTGAATTCGCTCCAGGAGATGCTCAGGCTGCCATCCACACAATTCATATCTGACACAGAAAGAAAACGCTGCAATCAAATTGTACGCGTATCGTCGGTTAAGAAACTCCTGGGCCGATGCGCCTGCAAAAAATGCCTTTAAACTGCCAGCACTTCTGTGGGATCAGCAACCTACATTCGACATATGCGTGCAAAATACGCACAAGATTCGTTGATTGGTACTTGATTGAATGCCACTGCTTGCAAGCGTCCCAAAATCTGTCGCTGAAATCAACCCGTTCAAACGAAGCTAATGTCAAGCCAACTCAACTATGCAGTATTCAAACGGAATGCCAGAAGCAGCGATAGTGACGTTCCAAGAACAGTAGCCAAGAACAAACTGTTTGTCGGAGACCAAATATGCAGCTGCCAAAACACGAGCACAAGGGCAGACCAAAGCGCAGATACCACGACGTACGGCAAGACTGGAAGGTATATTTTGAAGGCAAATGCAGCAAATGCAGATGTTTCGAGGTGCGAAGGAAACCAAGTGATTGGATGTGCTGCCGTAACGTCACGGATGTCTAGTGAAGGAGCGAGGCGGCGGGCAAGCATCACGTCGGAAGCCTGATCGCTCATTGACGGGGCGCGGGTGTCCACTGCCGAGTAGAACGTCGATGAGGACGGCGGCCGCAGACGGTCGACATCAGTCGAAGCGGAAGATGATGCGGCGGCCATGAAGACCATGGGTCCGGCTTCGAGAACGTTGCTGGTTTTGTCTTCGTGCGAACGGCCGGGACCAGTGAATGTTATCACCGACACCGTCGGGATATCTTGGTTCATCTTACGTCTGCATTTCAAAATATGTCCACATAGTATCGGTCGCCTCGCGTTTGGACATTTCCCACTGCGATCATGATAACCATACATAATGGCACAAATCCAGAGATCCAGAGTCCAGAGAAAGGACGACCAAATTGTTAAGGAGATTTCTGATTCGTTTCTTTTGTTAACCTGCTAGTCAGACAAGAGATTGTAGACAATTTCCAACATCATTGGAAATTTTTATCTAGAAGTTTTGTTGCATAACTAACGCTAACAACCATGTACAAAGTCACAATATCTTTGCGACAATCGATGTAAAAAACATACAGTTCGGGTGCCGCAATTTTTCGACGCGAAGTTTTTGCGCCGTTTTCAGGTGAAACAAAGCAGAACTTTCTTAAGACAACTTCAACAACGAAACACCCGTGGTTTGGATCCCCCTCTGCTTAGCATATGTGCTGTAAAAGGCAGCCTCTTCGATTCTCTCATTCTGCGCTGCTTTTTCAATAATGTCGTCCTGCTTCTGAATGATCGCGCGGGCCTTTTCCATAATTACTTGTTTCGCTGTCAGAATACAATCAAGATCCGGAGATACAGGTCGTATCCCTTCGTAATCAAGCTCGTCTGAGATTTCTTCCCAAACTTGACCAATTTTGAAGTCCAGAAACTTCGCAATCTTTTTTGACATTGAAACGAGGTTGTGGAACATGCAGTCTTTACCAGAGTGAGCTTAACTTGTTCCGCGGCAGTTATCTTTTCGCTGAATCGTTCAAATCCGAGCTTGCAAAACATCGAGTAAATTTTCGCCTGTAGTAATGTGATGGTGTTCAATGTGAAACTGAATTTGAAAGATACCCTCAAATTTTCAGAGAGTTCTTCGATGACAAAACCATCTTTCGAATGTCCCTCGTGGATAGTCTGCACAGAGATGAACACAAAGAATTGGGCAGAAAGGAAATAATAAAAAATTTAAAAAAATAAAAAAGGAAAAAACACCACGCACTTGATTTTTGCCATAAAGTGGTCTCTTTTCATCAATAAGTTTCCCTGCAAATCCTGAAGGAACTTTTTCTTGTTTGAGTTTCAGACAATCAAAGCAAAGCGAATACCGCCAAGCCTGGTTTCTTCAGAGTTCCACAGACTGACAAGGAGGTGCACAACACCTGTTTGCTCATTCGCGGATGAGCGCCACTCGAGGACATGCGACCGAGCCTTAAAGGCAATTTGGTTACTTGGTTTCAAAACTCGCTGGTCATTACTTTTGGGTTTTCGAGGAGATCAAGAAGACACCCGAGAATGTGCCGCCGAAGAATATACGAGCTCTTTGCGACAAGATCAAGTAGCGCGAATATGCCTTCCAGTCAAGGGCCACACCTCGAATTTTCAGCAAGGCGCAACGAAGTAGGTCCTCACCGTCGGCAGCAAAAAAGGTAGCCTCGTTCACCGAGCTGCCGCAAATAGAGCCCCAAATGCACTCCACAGCCGCGAGTAGCACCGCTTCGGTTTCTTTCGTGTCCGCGGAAGAGTATCTGAAAAAGAGCACAGTAGTTTAACAATTCTTCGTTTTCATGTCACGTTACGTGAGAAACGGCAGGACCATATCAACGCCACCGCATTCTCCGAATAATGTTTTATTGGATTTGCAGCCCTGGCACAACGAACTACAGATGAGAAATGCCGTTCGCCAGATATCCGACCGCTGAGTGGAATCGGTCAAGATGGCTTTAAAGCGTAGATCAATGCAAAGCATGTCAAAATCAAACCGAAATCACCGTACCGATTAACACATCAAACGCACCCTGGCCACCAAGTGCGCGTTTTTGACTTGGGCCGAGCTCTGAAATTCGCGACAACAAGCGTAAAGTGCCACCGACAAGGCCAGTCCACACGGTGCGAGAAATAGGAGGGTTGACGGCAGCAGACGCAGCGCGCTTTGCTGCCGCTGCTGTAGGAATGGATATCATAGACTGCGTTTGCGCAGCTGCTTTGCTTTGGTGGCGTTTGAGAAGATCCGTGAGATACTCCAACAGCGCGGAATTGCCATTTGCTGAAGACCATTTTTGCGGTATTCGTGGAACGAGTGAATTGAGGAAGCTTATGGCCTGGAAGTTGATGGATAAATAGTGATTGAACCGGAAACATTCGAGACACCTGAAGTTGTAATCCTTGCAATTGTTTGTCTGTCCACACCAGCACTCCTTCATTTGCTGAATCTCGTTCCAAGTAAAGAAGCAAAAATTCAAGTAAACCCGCCTGAAAAATATTTTTAGCATTGAACATCAGAAACTGCTCCAACATTGAGGAGCTTGGTCATATTTCCGCTGTGTGAGCATAGATTCATGGCCAACCCCATTAAAATTTTCTTAAATTCATAGTCATCAGTCGTTTGCGCCTGATCAGATCGTGAGAGACTCTTCAAATAGATAAATACTTGCATAAATGAACCGTGGTTTCACAACATTACTGTCTTTTTTCAAAGCAGCCATTTTCATGATATTGCTGAGTCCTCCGAGCTCGTGGGACATTAGATAGTGTGCAATAGTGTCTGTGAATCCGGATGAAAACGACTTGTTGACCATTTCATGGCACAGGTCAGCGATAGTGTTTACTATGACTGCAATGTCATTTCGAAGCGTTTTATGTTCCAGAGGCAGATTTCTTTGACAAACTCCATCCAGTAAGACGGACAATATCGAATTCTTTCTTTCATGCGAAATTTTCGACATCTTGGGAGCTCTATTAGAATTAAAATTCATACAATTCCTCAACGTACTTCATGAGTCATGACTTCAGCAACATGAGCTTGCTCCTTCAAGGCCAACAGCTGCCAGAGAATCTGCGACTGGAGGGAAATTATGTTCAGATCCAGGGTATCTGTAACAGTCGTAATGAAGGTTCGAATAGATTGAGCTGGAAATAAAATTCAGAATTGGGACGAAAAGAAAAAGAAAAAAAAAGCCTCAACCTTCGGTCATTTTTTTTGCGCATAGTGGCGAGATTACTAAACAGCGCAAGACGCGGAGGATATCGGCCTGCAAAGGATTCCCTCTCTGTGTCATCAGAGCGTCAATAAGTAGCATGACAGCGTCACTGCGCTTCGGAGTCAGTCCGAACCAGCGCAAGCTGAGAAACAATATATACCTTTTTGCGATCTGCAGAAACGTCAAATCCTTGCTTGCTTTTTCCATCCTCTCTTTCTCCCTCATTGCTTCTATTTCTTTTCTTCGCTTCACTTCGTGTGTCGTGGAATCGATTTCGATGCGAACAGTCTCCAAATGTTGACTGTTGAGAAAAACTCCACCGACGTAATTGAAGAGCGCCTGGGGCGTCGCTAAATCGATTGGAACCTTTGAAAAAAAAGCAAACCAACCCGCATCGAAAGCTCAACACACGATCGCGCGTTCGTGAGAGCGCCGATTTTTGCAAGACAGACCGCGAAATCGGAAATATAGTCTGTCGGAGCTTCGTTGGGGTCACCTACGAACGAAGAACTACGCGCAAAGTCGATGTTGACATTTGTGATCAAGAACATGGCGCTTCAACAAATCAGTACCACGCGAGAGTGAGCAACTTTTCCAGCGGTTGCGTGAGAGTTTCACTTCCTTTTTCGCCGGTTTGGATGGCACCTCGAGCGTGATCGAAAACCGCCGCAAGACCAGGCAAGTCCTTTCGTATCTAAGTGCGAAAGCCTGATTTGATTGAAATTCCTGGGCTTAGATACCAGTCCGTTCGCGTTGGAGTAGATATGCGAAAGTTTTTTGAGGATCGCTTCCTGTCGATCAAACATGTGGCGAGTATGCTTGCCCGCAAATACAGAGCATATTTTTTCAAAGTTGATCGCCGATTGATTGTGTGCACTTGGAGCAAACGATGGTAAGATTGGGAGTGACATTTGAATGATTGTCAATAATTTTGCACTTGAGGCCAACCAATGTCGAGGCTGCCTTGACCGCCTAACTACTTTCCGATAATGGCGAGAAGCAAGAAAGAAGCAGCCGGTGCTGCAGGGGATTGTTCAACAGGAAAATCAGCGAACAGCCCATCAGCGTCGTCCTGTCCTGTCAAAAACAAGGCATGGAGTGCCGGCCTCGAATGCAGCAGCCGTTGCACGCCGGGCTGTCTCAGGCACTCTGTGGACACGCACAGCGCAGTTTGTGTCTGCAGTTGCGTCGTGTTTGTGCGCACAAATGATGATGTGCGTGCGCCACGAAACCAATTTGACAACAAACCGATGGCGCCGCCTGCTGCCGCCGCGCCCGCCGCCCCCACCGTTTCCGTGGGCATCGCAAACCTGCCCAACCAGCGCCACAAGATCGTGTCGCGCAAGGGGACAAACTTCACGGTCATGGTTGTCGGTGAGACTGCGTTCACGAAGCGCTGACTCATTGGGCTCAACTGTCAGGCGAATCCGGGCTCGGCAAGACCACATTTATCAATACTCTGTTCACGACGCTAATGCGCGAGTACAAGCGGCCGGAGATGCGGTTTGCAAGGCAGCTGGACCGCACAGTGTCTATTGACGTTGTGCGCGCAGACATTGAGGAGAAAGGCTTCAACGTGCGCCTGTCCGTCGTCGACACGCCCGGCTTCGGTGACTACGCCAACAACTCGGACTGCTGGGTGCCGATTGTGGAGTTTCTCGACGAGCAACACCGCTCAAAGCTGGAAACAGAGTCCCGGAGGGACCGCAAGCAGTTTGATGACCTGCGCGTGCATGTTTGCTTGTATTTCATCCAGCCCACCGGTCACACGTGAGATACCTTTTATTTATTTGTTTTGCTTCACGCTCTTATCTTTATGAACCGTGCACCAAATATCAATACTACTCAGCCTCAAGCCCCTCGACATTGAGGTTATGAAGCAACTGTGCACGCGCGTGAATCTGATCCCGGTGATTGCGAAGGCGGACACAATTACGACTGCCGAGATGCAGGCGTTCAAGGACCGCATCCGCGACTGCATCGAGACGCACGGCATATCTGTGTTCAGCCCCGTGCCGCACTCCGATGACGAAGAGACCACGCGCCGCAACAACGCAATTCTGTCCGCGATGCCTTTTTCAATCATTGCGTCGGAGAACGACGTAGTTGTGAATGGCCAAACGGTGCGCGGCCGCCAGTACATCTGGGGCGTTGCAGAAGGTGTGTTTTGTGACGTTACTGTTTATTCTGGATGGTACTTTAACAACCCAATTAAAAAATGCAGTCGAAAACGAGAACCACTGCGACTTCAAAAAGCTGCGCAATTTGCTTATCCGAACGCACATGCACGAATTGATCCAAACGACGCACGACGCGCATTACGAGTCGTTCCGAGTGAAGAAGCTGACGTCGGATGGCCGTAGCGACGACGACCCCGTGATCAGCGCGCGCCGCAACTTTGAGGCCAAAATGAAAGAGGAGGAAGAAGCTCTGCGCAAGAAGTTTACAGAGCAGGTTAGGCAAGAGGAAAATAGATTCAGACAGTGGGAGCAGAAGGTAATTCATTTCCTTTTATTGTTGAGTTCTCTTGTTCTAATGTTGAATAGCTGATGAGCGAACGTGACCGTTTGAACGAGGACTTGGACAAACAGCATTCGCTTGTGAAGCAGTTGGAAGAGGAGCTCGAAGAAATCATTGCTGCGCGCAAGCGTTGAAATTGTTTTTTTTTTGTTTTTTTTCTTCTCTTTTTTAATTTTTCTCCGCTCTTTGGATTCCGCATGCCTTCGTTGTCGCCGTGTTTGGGCTTGTGGAACAAATGTTTGAATAAACGACACTGACTCAAAACTTTGTTGTTAGGTGATTTCAAAGGCATTCATTCATTCATTCATTCCTTGCCACAAACACTTTAATTGGGCACGCACCAAACCCATCCGAACAACAAGCAAAACAAAAACGGGGAAACAACCAAAGATACTGGAATGAAGAAAGAAAAAAAAAATAACAGAAAACAAATTCACTCAAGCGCCGCGCTGCAACGCGCCGATGGTGTCCTCGAACTTGCCAATCTGCCTGACGAACCACTCGCCGATCCTGCGCTCGACCCTGCTTTCGCTGACATGGACCATGTCGCCCCTGACGTAAAAGTCAAACAGCTCGCCTGTGGAGGCCGCAGCGGCCGCTGTGCGACCTTCGGCGAGGTTGCGAGCGCGCATTTTGTGTTTGTACAGCAGCAGCCCAGCACGAATGCGCGCGTCGTCTTCGGCGGTGGCCGGAGACACGTCCATCAGGCCGGCGAGCTTGTGCACACTGATGGTGGTGTAGAGCTTGAGGTAGGATCTGACGGCGGCGGAAACGGCAGCGTGGCCGCCGACTTCGGCCACAAATACGTGTGTCTGCTGGTCGGCAACCTCGCGCGCGTGTGTGAGGTTGTGGGTTTGTGGGGCAATGAACCGCGGAGACGCCGCGCGGAACAGCTCGACAAAGGGCGAGTCCTGCACCCGTGCGCTGTCATTGTCGACTTCGCCGCCAATGTTTCCAACTGCCGCCATCCGCTGCATGTGTTCGCCGTATTTTTCTCTGAGTACGACGTGCACATTTTCGTCCACACGCATTGGGCAAACGATAAGACACATGGCGAGAAGGGCATACATTTGATCTGCACGCTTCATAATTGCTTCAACACGGGCGTTTGCGCTGTTGGTAGTCCCAGGCTCTGCATTCGCGACGGCTTGAAACTGCTTGGTGCGCGACACGAAAAGCAAAATGTGCGTAAGTGCATGCACAGCATCGCCATAGCGACGCGACATTGCGCACGCGAACGCATATGTGTAGAAAGTTGTGACATGACATGCGGTCACGCGGGCAAACAGACCCTTGCGGGACAAGTCAGTCACGGCTAGAGTTTCGAGGGCAGCAGAGTAATCTCCGGTGAGCACGTGAACACGCGCGCGAGAAATCAGAGCAAAGTATCCCAGCATACGATACAAAGGTTTTGACGCATAGGACCCAAATGACGGCGCAGCTGTTGATGGCGTTGTCAGTTGAGCACGGATTTGCGATGCATCCATGAGTGCATCGAGCATGTCAAACACGGTCTCGATATGCCACAACTGCGTTCGGTGATTGATGAGCAATAGTTTGTGATAAAAAAAAACCCCCGAACATTACCTTTGGTTTTTTTGCAGAAAGCTGCGCCAATTCATCAGCAGAAAACGCGGCCAACCAAAACGCTTGAAACTGCGAAACAAATTCATCCACGATATCCCACAGCCACTGATTGGGTAGTTCCAGTTCCAGGGGGCCGTCGCCATCCAGGAGAAGAGAAAAAAGAGCCAAATAGTTGTCAAACGACGACTCCCAGTGTTGCAAGGTAGGAGAGGAACGGGCAAAAATATGTCTGTAGAACAAGTCGTTATACAGACACACAAAAAGAGGAGACGGCGGCTCAGTGGACGGTAGGAGAGTGGAGATCGCATCGAATGTAGGCCAGGCAGTCTTTGAGTAGAAGCGATCGGAAACTTTATGGAACGAGACTTCGTATAGATGCAGCAAGTCGTAGAGATTTTGCTGCTGCTGTTGCTGGTTGTTGCTGTTGTTATTGTTGTTGGGCAGAGTGTTCGGAGCATTAATGTGCGAATAAAGGTTCCTGACAAAGGAGACGAGCTGGTCGGGGAAGCCCGAGGCCTTTGCGGACGGGCCCTTCTGCTGCTTGTTGTGGAGCTGCTGCTGGCCGACGGCCGGGGCAGGGCCGGCGGCAATGTCGTGCTCAAGGAAGGAGACGATGACGGGCGCCAGATCGACCTCCTCGGCTACAACGTCGGCAAGGTCCTGTGAGCACGCGTGAGTTACAAACCGAGCATGCAGCCGGGCCCGGTCTCGGGGTCAAGTCACCTCCGCGTCGGCGTCTTCGGCCGAGTTCAGGTCGACCTCAACGTCCGCGCCGGGCGGGGCGCCGGGCGACGCGACGCTCAGGCCGGCGCGCGTGTGCGAGTTGATGCTGCTGTCGGGCGGGGCCATCGGTTGGTGATGCTGATGCTGTTGCGGAGGCGGCTGCAGTTGCGGTTGAGTTCGAGTTCGAGTCGAGGCGGCTCTTCTCTTTTTGTTTTGTTGATCGAATCGATGGACGTGACTGCGGTGCCCGTGCCCGTCCCGCTGGTGCGTAGCTGCGGCGACGCGGCGCTTCCCCGAATGACCTTGGACGGGATCCGCCGTAGCGTAGCCTTGCGTGTGGACTCTGCGTGTAGACTCTGCGTGGGCTGCGACGGGACTCGCCGTAGACTCCTTCACCTGACTTGCCCGCAACCCGCAACCCCCTTCCGACGTGCGCCTGACTCTCTCCCGCACAGGACGTGTTCGCCGGCCTCAAGAAGCGCCGTCCCGCGCGTGCAGCCGCATCCTCCAAGAAGGAATCCAAACGCGACAAGGACGGCAGTTCCAGCGTCCCGAAGAAGGTCGAGGCCTCTCTGCCACCTGCCCCCGCCGAGCAACCTCCGCCGCCGCCGCCGCCGCAACTGCCCGAAGACAACGACGCCGACCCGTTCGCCTCCCTCAAAAAGAAGAAGAAGAAGAAGGGCATCTCGTTCGACGTCCCCGCCACGGAAGACGCCGTCGAATCATCCCAAATCCCACCATCCACCGCCAACACTAACACCGACGCCGACGCCGACGCCGACGCCACTGTGCCCGCATCCGCTCCATCCGCCGGTACCGGCGACTTGGACTTCCTGGATTCAAAGAAGAAGAAGAAGAAGAAGCGCGCTGCAGATCTCGCCGAGTTCGAGGAGTTAATGCGCAATGATTCCCCGGCCGCTGATCCCAATGAAGGCAGTGCGCTTGCTCCGGATCACGAGATTGGTGATGATGATGATGACGGTGCGCTCGGCGAACCTCTCCTGGAGAAAGACTTTGACGACCTTGACGATGACGAAGACGGTGCTGCTGAATCATCTGCTTTGGCAGTTGAGTACGAAGAATCATGGCTTGGAACAGACCGCGAATACTCTTACCCTGAATTGATTGCGCGGATTTTCAAAATCATCCGACAAAACAATCCCGATCTGGCGGGAGGGGAAAAGAAAAAGTACACCCTGGTTCCTCCCCAGGTTGTGCGTGAAGGGACCAAGAAATCAGCCTTTGTGAACGTTGTTGACATTGCTCGGAGGTTTTTTTTAATTGTTTTTCTTTCCATTTTACTTGATTTAAACTAAATCCAACAGAATGCGCCGCGAACCCGACCACCTGATTCAATTCCTGTTTGCCGAGCTGGGAACAAGCGGCTCGATTGACGGCGCACAGCGCCTCGTCATCAAGGGACGATTCCAGCAGAAGCACATTGAAGTCGTGCTGAAGCGGTACATCGGTGAATATGTGACATGCAAGACGTGTCGCAGTGGTGATACTCTACTGAAGAAGGAGAACCGTCTGTTTTTCCTCGAATGCCAGAGTTGTGGAAGTACAAAGTCTGTGTCGGCCATCAAGACTGGATTTATGGCCCAAGCAACAAAGAGATCAGGTAATACTTGTTTGTCGTTGGTGGCCTTTGTTTTACTGAGTTTTGTCCATCAATAGCCATGCGCAATGCTGCTGCTTGAAACTAACTTGCAAGGAATTGAGAATAAATTTGATTTTCCCAAAATCCTTTTTCATAAAGTCCTGTGGGAAATAGGCACCAGGAGTTCACGTACAAAATAACCATTCCGCACAAAGACGGCTTTCTTACGAAAATGGTTGCAGTAGCCGGGACTCGAACCCGGGTCGCATGCTTGGAAGGCAGGCATAATAACCACTATACAACTACTGCATGTTGATTTTCGATAACCGGTCAATAGTATCCAGAAGCTGATCTTGCTGAAAATCAGATTTACAGGAATTCATCCAGAACCATGTTTAAAAATTGGTTACACATATTCTCGGTAGCAATAGTAACAAGACTGCAAGTAATGTCTGTTTCCAGAACAAACGCTCCAAAGATCAGTTCAAAAAGAATGATTTGGTTATCAGTGATTGGGCTTCCTGATCAAATCCGAACAATTGTTCAGTAAGAATCGTCTGCTTGCCAACCTCCAGATAAATTAATATCCAATATTTAGGTCTTAGTGTTTGTCCCCTGCTTATTCTTGCAGGAACTTTGAAGTACGCGTAAGGCTGACGCGAATTACGTGTTTATAGAATACTTATGATTTTGGGAATGGCTATTTACGCTCGAGATACTGGACAGATCATAAACGTTCATATTTAACATGAAGTTAGGCAGGAAAATAAGAATCTGACTCGATTTACGTATGTGAAATGAACAGCGGTTATCAGCAGAACTGGAAAACAGCGGTTATTAACAGAAATAGAAAATTCCGAAGAAAGCTAAAACTCTCATTTTGAAACGAATTTGCTTTCCGTCGAGGTTTTGCAGTCTTCCGTCAACATCGCAAGTCTTATATTGACGGCCGGTACTTATGGATGAGTTTGGTCGTAGAGAAAACAGAGTCAGCCGAGACATTTTTTTTTGTTGTGCAGTGGGCCAGAAATTCAGCGATTTGGCGCGCGAATTCTTCCAGGTTCGAAATTTTTCCGCACATAATTAGTTGCCCCAAGCACGGGGCCCGCGTTTCTAATGCAGACCGGGAACAGGTTGATTCGAAAGACGGAAAATCGGTCTTTGCCAGTTGCGAGCACTTTTGACGAGACGCCGAGACAGCGGCTTCGGAGGAACGATTTTTTGTTGGGACGAGTCAACAGGGCTGATTTGTGCGGGAGCTCCCTTTCGCAACGTGGACAAAACCCTTTGGGCTGAACCTTGATTACGTGCAGAAGTGTCAGGATCTCGTGTTGAAAAAGAAAAATGGCTCAGCGCCAATATTTTGAAGCGAACTCCAGACCGTTTCGTCTGCCGTACTTGGTGGAAGTAATTTCAGTTGCACACAAATGCCTCGCTAGTTCAGTGGAGTCGCGCAAAGGAGGCGCTGTTTGGGTTTGGGTCACATTTGAGAATTACGTGTGAACACAGGGTTTCAAGTCGAAATCTTGCTTGCCTAACTTGCGTTCGCATCTTTTGGCTAGATTAAGACAAGACTTCCCACAATACTTTCTCCGCGCAAACACTTTCTATCTGGCAGCACAAATGAATAAAGATTCTTTTATTATTGTATTCTATCCGAGACGGCAAGGATTGATTGACACCCGAGGTGCGAGGACCGTGTACGGCTCTTCGGCATTGTCTAATAAAGACTAGCTTCCATCGAATGGGTCATAGTTTGCCACAGGGGCTGCCCCACGAGTTTGAGGTTGCGGGTAAACAGCGATATGCGAAAAAATTGTTGCGATTGGTTGCGGAAAAATTGAGCGGGCTTCACAACAAAAATGCGGATAAACAGATGATGGCACAAACCTCAATCCCCCAGAAACTCACAAACACGCGACTCGCACAATGCTTTCTGCAAGCGACATTCACTGGACAAACGCAATAGTCCTCACCACGACGCCTGTTCTGGCACTGTACGGGCTGACTCATGTGCCACTGCTGCTGCCCACGCTGTACTGGTCGGTCGCGTACTACTTCTTCACGGGGCTCGGCATCACCGCCGGATACCATCGCTACTGGTCGCACCGGTCGTATGACGCGACGCGCGTGTGGGAATACATCCTGTTCGCGGCGTCGACGGGCGCAGTGGAAGGATCGATTAAATGGTGGTGCCGCGGCCATCGCGTGCACCATCGGTTCACAGACACTGACAAGGATCCGTACAACGCCAAGCGCGGACTGCTGTGGTCTCACATGGGATGGATGATGGTGGTGCAAGACACCAAAACGAAAGTGGATATTTCCGACCTCGTCGCCGACCCAATGATCCGCTTTCAACACGACTACTATGGCCCGCTGGCGTTGTTCTGGGGGTTCCTGTTTCCGATGCTTGTTGCTGGAATCTTTTGGGGAGACTGGGTCGGCGGATTCTTCTTTGCCGGCGTTACGCGTCTTGTGTTTGGTAAAGTCCGAGCATTTGATCTGAGGAAAAACTAACAACTCACAAGTTCACCACGCCACCTTTTGCGTAAACTCGTTGGCCCACTACATTGGAAGACATACTTTTGATGACCGTCGGACGCCCAGAGACCATGTCATCACAGCGTTAGTGACTTTGGGAGAGGGATACCACAACTTGTGAGTTAGTTCACTGACACATCCATCCACGGAAATGTTGAGCACTTAATTTCACGTTTTGCGTAGCCACCACGAGTTTCCAAGTGACTACAGAAATGCCATCCTGTTTCATCAATACGATCCAACAAAATGGACCATTTGGATTGCTTCTCTGTTTGGACTGACGTACAACCTGAAAATGTTCCCGGCAAACGAGATCGAGAAGGGCCGAATTGCTATGCAGGAAAAGAAGATTGCCCAAGTGAAGAAAACTCTCAATTACGGTGTTCCGTTGGATCAATTGCCTGTGATGACTTTCGAGGAAGGTATGAGCAAAAAAAGTTGTTTTTGTTTTTTTTTTTGTTTCCCGTGCTCAAAGTCTTGTTTTCTCCGCTCGACAGTCAAAACCACGATCAAGGAAACAGGAAAGCAGTTGCTCATCATCAGCGGCGTTGTCTACGATGTGACTAACTTCATGGACGATCATCCGGTACTTTCACGTGCTTGAAATACGTTCGTAGTAATTTACGCCTTTTTCAGGGTGGAAAAAGCTTCTTGCGAGTTTCAGTTGGTCGTGACGTCACTACTTCCTTCAATGGAGGAGTTTACGATCATGCCAATGCAGCTAGAAACTTGATGTCGGGCATGAGATTCGCGGTTTTAGAAGGCAGCACACCGTCTGATGAAACCAATGTCCTTTCTGAGTAATCGGCTGGCCATACATTTTCGTTTATGTCCACAGAAGTCTTTAGTTATTGTCACCGCCCACTGTTACTGCTAGAGCCTCATATATGATCCTTGAACCCCCCCTTTGTGTGTTTTTTTTTATTATTTTGATTTCTGCCCATGCTTAGGAACCTGATATTTAGTGAAAAAAAAAAAAAGAAATAAAGTGGGCACCCTTATTTGACCGAGAATGACGGCTGCGCTATTTTTCGAAAGAGATCACGACGGGAAGAATGACCGTTTCAGCCGTTTTCAGGCAGATTCGGAGGAGCAGAGCTGACGTGGCTGACGTCATTCCAGCATTTGAGTGCATGTGGAAGGAGAAACTGGGAAAAATCCGGAGAAATTTTTTCCCCTTCAAAAACGCGCCGCGATATCGGGTTGAGGAGAAATCTCACACCGGCAGCCTCATCCACGGCCCCTAATCAAGCGACACCCAGGACACACTGGGCCAGACCACATACGTGCATCCCGCAAAAGCTACCAAAAAAGCAAAGCCTTACCTCCCCCCACGCTCTCTCTCCTCCACGCATGTCCAAAATCTCCGCCAGCGACATTGACTGGAAGCATGTCGTGATCCTGTTCGGCACGCCGGCCCTGGCGCTGCTCGGATTCGCCACGGTGCCGCTCCGCTCGCCGACTTTCTACTGGGCCGTCGCGTACTACTTCTTCACTGGCCTCGGCATAACGGCTGGGTACCACCGGTACTGGGCTCACCGCTCGTACGATGCGACGCGTCTGTGGCAATTCATCATTCTGAGCGCCGGCACTGGCGCTATGGAAGGGAGCGTCAAATGGTGGTGCCGTGGCCACCGGATCCACCACCGCTACACCGACACTGAGAAGGACCCTTACAATGCAAAAAAAGGGTTCCTGTGGAGTCACATCGGATGGATGATCATGAAGCAAAAGAAGAACGCCAATGTGGACATCTCTGATTTCACGGCCGACCCATGGATTGTGTTCCAGCACAAATACTACCTATAGTAAGTGCATTGAGATAGTCTGCTCCTAGTCTTGGTCCTAACGCCTGCCCCTTTTGCTCGCCAGTCTGTCTGTGTTCATGGCGTTTGTGTTTCCCACCCTGGTTGCAGGCCTTGGGTGGGGCGACTGGCTCGGCGGGTTCTTCTTTGCCGGTGTTGCGCGCCTGGTCTTTGGTGAGCTCCCATGTGATAACCTGGACAAGAATGAGTTGCTGACAAATCATCGATAGTTCACCACGCCACATTTTGCGTGAACTCACTTGCGCACTACCTGGGTGAATTCACCTTCGACGACAAGCGCACCCCGAAGGACCACTTCCTCACGGCCCTCGTGACTCTCGGCGAAGGATACCACAACTTGTGAGCTTTTGTTTAGTTGCCGCCCCTCCTCCCCGCATGTCCGGGAACAAAGAAGAACTGACAAGAATTTTCCCTCTCTTGCGACAGCCACCATGAATTTCCTGCCGATTACCGCAATGCCATCAAGTTCTACCAGTACGATCCCACCAAGTGGGCAATCTGGATTGCGTCTCTGGTCGGCATGACGTACAACCTGAAGATGTTCCCTGCCAACGAGATTGAGAAGGGCCGCGTGCTGATGCAGCAGAAAAAGCTGGACGAGATCAGAAAGACGTTGGACTACGGCGTGCCGGTGGAGCAGTTGCCGGTCATGACCTTTTCTGAGGTGAAGGAAAAGATTGCGGAATCCGGCAGGCAGCTGTTGATCATCTCCGGCGTGGTGTACGACGTGACCAACTTTGTTGATGACCATCCTGTGAGTTTTTTTTTTTGGTTTTTTTTGTTTTTGTGTGTGTGTGTGTGGGTGAATGTGTTGTCTGACCATTTGTTTGTAACAAACAGGGTGGGAAAGGCTTTTTGAAAGCTTCGATTGGTCGCGATGTGACTGTATCTTTTAACGGGGGCGTGTATGATCATGCGAATGCGGCCCGGAACTTGATGTGTCATTTCCGGTATGCACGCCTTGACGGATCTGTTCCGGAAAGTGCAGTTGCACGCGAGGATTAGGATTAATGCATCATTCTGTTTCGTGTTGTTGTTTTTTAAATAAATAAAAAAAAAAAAAGAAAAAAAAATTATTTTTTTCATTTTTTTATCGTGTGTAAATCTTGCAGCAGCACCTTTGAACACAGAAAAAGAATGACTTACATCGTAGTGAAATATGGACGTGAGTTCATTTCTCAAAACTGGAAAAACGCATGTTTTTTTCGCTCACCGTCCAGAAAAGCCAATGCGGAAAAGCTCGTCAATCCGAATTGCCAATCTGCGGTTGTTTTGGCACACCTCAAAAATACATGTGGATACTCGGGGCTAACTTGCCCCGTCGATTTAGCAACAGAAGCAGGGGAAGTGCTCGACCTCAACAGCAAAACGAAAGAGGTGGCGAATAAGTACGTGGAACTGCGAAAAACATACATTTTGGTGAAGGTGATGGGCGAATTTGGGGACGACGCGGTGCCGATGTATTATCCGCTGCTGGACGACTCGAAAATCAAATGCTTCGTATCAGGTGAGATATTATTGGAAGCGCTTTCAAATTGTGATTCTTTGTTGTCCTTCGGGGGGGCGGTGCGGCAGATCGACTCAAAGCGATCAAGAGCAAGAAAATGGGGCCGGGCGAAATCGCGGCGAATTCGGGGGGCGATCATCGCGGGGGGCAGTCGGTGGGCGGCGCGACAGGCGGGGGCGGGGGCGGGGGCTTAGGTGGGGGTGTCGGGGCGGGCGGGAAGCGCGGCGGGCTGCTGGCGCCAACGGCAGCGGGTGGGGGCGGGGGCGCGGGAGCGGGAGGGGGAGCGGGCGCGGGCATGGGCGGGCTGGGCGGCGGGGGCGGCGGTGCGGGCACGCGCGCAAACATGGCAAAGCGCGGGTCGATCGCTGTGCTGGCACGCGACTAATGCGCTGCGGTGCACTCACGTCACTCCATTATGCTCTCGCGCCACTCACTCATTTTTTTTGCTTTTCCAAGTCTGAATTTTTATTTGCCTCCCCTTCACTCACTCACTCACTCGTTACAGTGTGGTGTGTGATTGGATTGCCATCGATCGATCGCATCACGCGTCACGCCCACGCCCACTCCCACGCCACAAACCACTCCACTCCAATGCGCTCCAAGCTCCACAGTCTCCGCAACCTGGTAGAGTCCGTGCCCCCTAACGCCCGCCCTGCTGTCTTCCCCGTCCCGTTGCCACCGATCGAAGGTGGCACCTGACAAATTTCCTCCTCGCCTTCCCCCATCGAACACTTACACGGCAACCCTCCCCCCCGCGCCCCCAGATCCGCCTCGAGTGTGCCGGCGTCTCAACTGACCACTACGCCGTTGTTTGCAAGGCAGATTCCAGTAGAGGCCGTCGCCATGTGAACATTCCGAGAATTGGATATTTTGTGCAGACACCATCGCGTGGCCGGAGGGCCGGAGGCCTTTGGGAGGACTCTCGTTTTCTCGATTACGACGATCTAGACAGTTTTGATCGCGCTGTGTTGGCCGCCGACGACGACCCGGACTTCCTTGTCGCCTCAGAATCTTTCTTGATCGATCCCTTTGCTAGCATTTGTGATGCAAAGGGTGAGGCCAGCATCGATGCCCCGCCATCGAAATTTTGCTGGTCCAGCTGTGCCGGGCGGCGCCAAAGTATCATATCTCCATCTGCAACCAAAAGCGACCATCCTTTGTCTCAGCTCTGCAAACTCATCGATTCACGCGATCTGCCCGCCAAAGACGACACTCCACAGAAACTCGAACCAACTCAACCGACGCCGACAGAACCTGCTCTGTCTGAACAACTGCCAGGGAAGTTCAGGGCTTTCCCACGCGAAGTAGTTTCGCACATCCTGTCATTTGTCAGTAACCGCGACCGCAAAACCTGCGCGAGCGTGTCCAAGCTGTGGAGCGAAGAAGCAATCCGTTGGCTGTGGCGCGATCAAATCATGCTTTGCCATGGATTCCTGTCAGACTTGTCGTTTGACGTGTTGCTCGATCAGCGCTCCTTAGATTCCGAGACCCAGAGTCTTTGTAGCGACTGCCAGTCTCCAGAAAGCCTTTTCAGTAGCAGCGGGAATTCTGACTGTGATTTGTCGTGGGCCATTGGCACAGAGTCCTTCCCAACCGACGGGTTGAACTGCTCGCCACGCCAGTCGCACTCCTTCTACCCGTACCACAGCTTCATCAGGTCCATGTCGCTTGAAATTGCGCTGCCGTCGTTGGACGACAATGAAAGATGCGAGAGGCTGGTGTCGCGGCTTGAAACCCTCAAAGCCGCATTGATGGATGCTGAAAAATTCTTGGGGGTGAGAAAGTGCGACGTTGTTTTGAGCTGGGTCCCGCGCACCATGCTGCGCAATCTTTCTGAAAATCTGGAGGCCGGCCATTTCAATTCGCTGGTTGAAGCGTTTGTCGGCTTTGACGACGCGCCAGTCGTGCACAACAACAACAACAACAACACCACCACCACCGCCACCACCAAATACGTCTCGGTTTTAAAAGAGAGCCTGACTGGTGTGTTGAAGTGGTTGACGATTCGCTTCTGCGAGCTGAATGTGTCGGTGTCGTACGCCGCAGCATAGAATAACCGGTAGTGGCTTTGTAGTTTTCGCAGTGCTGTAGTATAAATTGAGTAGTTTTAGTTCTGTCCAATGCTTGAACGCAGTTGATCAAACGACATGCTACCAGGCCCATGTGTGCCTTGGCAAAACAAGGATCCCTCGCTCAGATTACATACGCCAAAATTGTCTCCGACAAAAGTGCATGTCAACCCGAAACTTGTTCAAAAAAAAAAAAATTTTTTTTTCGCGCCCAATTATGTAACAAACTTTAACAGCCGTGGCTTTCGTCTTACTCGAAAAAAAAAAAAAAAGAAAAGGTTCGCTACAGGCCAACATGTCTCAAGTCATTTCCACGAAATTATTCGTTTTTCTGGCTTTATTTTTAAATTTTTTTTTTTTAATAATTCCAGCTATAGCACGCTCTGTGTGGCTTTGGCGCGACGAATGCGTTCGCTGTCCATGGTCAGGTTCTCATTGCGGAGCATTAATTTCATAATTCGCTGCCCCATCCACAACAGCTTCGTCCGGATCGAGTCCTCTCGACGATTTCTTGCCAGAGAAGTAACTTTCCACACATCGAAATTACCATGGGAACGCGAGTGAATCCGCCAACCAAGAGAATCTCGTCAATTTCATTTTTACCCGGACCGGAATGAATCATGACGCTTTGTAACGTCCTGAATGTCTTCGGACACAAGCTGGCAGCCAGTCGCTCGAATTGGGCCCTTGTCAGCATCTCGGACAAGTCGCTGCCGATCATGGAACGACTCGATCTCCACCTTGACAAACATTTGACACGAGAGCGCTCGCTTGGCCTATTCGGCTTCGCGCCGGAGCGTCTCCATTGAATTAAGGTCGTTTGTGCAGCCCTTCGTTGATCTTTTTGCTTGAAGGCCTCCAACAAAGTGGTCAACCAGAACATTATCAAAATCTTCGCCGCCAAGATCTTGGTGCCGCCATTCGTGGCAAGACCTTCGAATACACCACTATCAATGGACAGAACCGACACATCGAAAGTACCGCGAGGTTCATAGGGGCTTGGTTCTTTGCCACGTGGCCGACACGAAGCTCTTCGCGTACGAAGCCGACGTGTGACGGCGCGACTCGTTGGCCTCGATCATTTGCGATGATTTCAACTTTGCCGTCCTTGAAGACGTCGACAGAACTGCGGATGGTAAGAGCCAGGGCCCCAGCAATAGGAGCAGTATACGCGCCTGTGCGTTGTGCCAGGGCTGCGGCGCGCACGGACGAGATGCTGATGACAAGGAAGGCTATTAAGGCAGGCGCGAGCTTCATGGCGCTGGAGCAGCTGTGCAAAGTTCAAGGTGTTTCCAGAAAGAAACAAAAAACCATGGCCCGCCACCATCCCGACTTGATCTTCTGCCGCAAGCAGCCCGGTATCGGTAAGCTCCCCGCACCCCATGTTCGGTGTTCCTGGTTGACTCGTCGCCTACAGCGATCGGGCGTCTGTGCGAGAAGCACGACGGTCTGTGCGTCATCTGCGACTCCTATGTGAGTTGATTTATCCCAGCAATCTTACGCAAAGCGACTATTGCTGAACGCATCTCTTACAAACTATTCACGGGCGCAACTGACTCACAGGTACGGCCGGCGGAAATGGTGCGAATCTGCGATGAATGCAACTATGGAACGTTCCAAGGACGATGTGTGATATGCGGCAATGCAGGCATCAGCGATGCCTTCTACTGCAAGGAATGTGTGATTCTAGAAAAGGACCGTGACGGCTGTCCCAAGATAGTGAACCTTGGGAGCGCGAAAACGGATCTGTTCTACGAGCGGAAGAAGTGCGTTTTACCAAGCTGCCTAACGCTTTGGTGTTTCGCGTTTTGTTAAAAGATTAACTTGTGTTCACAGGTTTGGATTCAAGGCGCAAGTTCCTGGAGGAGGCTGAGTTTGTCGTCGTAAATATTAATAAAAAATATTTAAACACGAGAAAGAAAATACACAAAATCGAATACATGGCTGCTGCAGGCCTCGCGACCGCCGCCCCAAAAGGCGGATTCAGCTTCGATCTGTGCGCCAGGTGCGATTGGCGTTATGTTCATCCAGGATTCCTGCCTAATAGTCCTCGGTTCAAGAAATGACATGCTCGCGAGTAAAGGCGTCAAGCTGCCGAAAGCAACAAAGACCGGAACAACCATTGTCGGATGCTTGTACAAGGTTTGATTTTGCGCGATCTACGCTGCGGCCGTCGCATTCTCACTCGTTTTATTATCACCTTTGTGTGCCGCGTCACCATCTTTTCAAAAAGGATGGCCTTGTTCTCGGCGCAGACACACGTGCGACCTCCGGCCCAATTGTCGCCGACAAGAACTGCGAGAAGATTCACTATCTGGCGCCAAACATGTGAGAGTTGTTAGTGTTGTCCGTTCAGTGGAATCCAAACGAACACGGTCAGGTACTGCTGCGGTGCAGGAACAGCTGCAGACACGGAATTTACAACCAACCTTATTTCATCGAAGCTTGAGTTGCACACGCTGGCAACTGGCAGAGAAGCCCGGGTTGCCACAGCCATGACAATGTTGAAGCAGATGCTTTTCAGGCAATTACTTTCCGGCTAGTCCGAGTGGAACTCATTCTGAAACAACAGATATCAAGGCCATATTGGTGCTGCACTTGTTCTTGGTGGTGTTGATGTGACGGGCCCTCATCTTTACACAATTTATCCGCACGGATCCACTGACAAATTGCCATTTGTCACTATGGGCTCGGGTTCTCTTGCAGCGATGTCTGTTTTTGAAAGCAGATGGAAAGCCGAATTGACTGTTCGTTCAATTCATTATTTTTTTGAATTCTGTTTTTTCTTTCTGTTCGTAGTCCTCACTAAACAAACTAAAAAAAATCCAGCGTGAAGAAGCCGTTGAACTCGTCAAAGACGCGATTGAAGCTGGTATTTTCAATGATCTCGGATCGGGAAGCAATGTGGATGTGTGCGTCATTACGAAGGGCAACGTGGAATACCTGAGAAACTACCGAAAGCCCAACGAAAGAGTCCCGAAGCTGCAGAGCTACAAGTACAAGCGGGGAACAACAGGTGATTGCGGCTAACTTGTCCGAATCGCTCGCTAAAGTCCGTTTCTGCAGCGACGCTCACTTCGGACTTTCGCAAGTTTGTGGATGTGATCGAGGGCGACGCGATGGACGTGAGCTGAAGGTGCTGTGCGTGTGCTTCCACGAAATAAAAGAAAATGAGTGTGGCGCGACTTGCACCAAAGGCGATCGGCTTCGTCGGGCTCGGCCAGATGGGCTTCCCCATGGCCTTGAACTTGATGCGCCGTTCACGCGTGCCGCGCTTCGTCGTCCACGACTATGTGCCCGCCGTAACCACGCACTTCGTCGAGCGCGCCAAGGAGTTTAAGGTATATCTTGCCAAGACAACATTCTCTGACGGGCCACACACAAACGCAGATTCCCGAGCAGACTCTCACCGTCGCCGAAACCCCCAAGGACTTGGCGACCGAGTGCGACGTCATAGTGACCATGCTGCCGGCGGCTCAGCATGTCAGCAGCGTGTACCTCGACGAGAATTACGGTGAGCGTGAGCGGGAAGGGATATTTGACAGCGTAACCGTTGCTCACTAATTTGTGGAAGGTATTCTGCGAGGGATCGGCGCGTTTAAGGACGTTATTCTCATTGATTCCTCTACGATCGACGTGTCGACGACGAAGGAGCTCTCTCAAGCAGCTGCCGAAGTGGGTGCCGTGATGCTGGATGCTCCAGTGTCGGGAGGTGTGCACCCAGGCGCGGATCCAATTGTAACCGGCCCCATTTTCCCCCAGGCACGAAAGGCGCGGAGGCGGGGACGCTGACGTTCATGGTTGGCGTGGACTCGCCGCAGACGTTCGCGTACGCGCAAACTCAGGTGCTAACACACATGGGCGCGACTACGTTTCACTGCGGCACAGCCGGCATGGGCCAGACGGCCAAGATATGCAACAACATGCTGCTCGGCACCACGATGTTGGCTGCGTCAGAGGCTCTAAATCTCGGCGTGCGGCTCGGGATGGACCCGGCGTTGTTGACAAAGATCATTAACGTGAGCAGTGGTCAGTGTTGGGTAACGGAGAAATACAATCCCGTCCCGGGCATCCAGGAGAACTCGCCGGCTTCGCGCGGGTACGTTGGCGGTTTTGGAAACAGGCTGATGGCAAAGGACTTGGGACTGGCCGTCGCGGCGGCGCGCGACTGCGGTGCACAAGTGTCGCTTGCCGAAGTCACTGGGCAGTTGTACAATATTTTGGCAGGGCAGGATGGGTTCGATGGAAAGGACTTCTCCAGCGTTTACAAGTGGCTTGCGGATGTGTCAGGAAAGAAGTAGCGACAAGAAAATATGAACAACATTGAAGATTCTCTTACAAAGAAACGAAACATACTCAAGAAGCCATAAATAATGTGTTCAACAGCAACTTATTTGCATTGGATTTTGTCATTGTATCACCACGGTGCAATAGCCATTTCCATCGTCAGAGTCGATATAACACGTGTAAGGCGGCCTGTTGCAAGTGCTTTGATACTGCCATTGCCCGTTTGTGCACACAATCAATGTGTCATAACCGTTTGAGTCCTTCGGTCCGCACTGGTAAATGCCATTGACACACACCGCTGTTGTGGTGGCCTGCGCTGTTTCTGTCATCGTCGCCGAGAGTCCGGCTTGACTTGTTTCGGATACTCCTGCTGATGAAGACAAAAGAGACGTTGTAATTGCACTTGATTGTAAAGTCTCCGATGTCAATGTTGCTGTTGCTGTGGAAGTGGTTTCAGGCTCTGATGTGAATGAAGCTGTTGTTATAGAAGTGGTTTCAGTCTCTGATGTGAACGGAACTGTTGCCGTCGAAGTAATTCCTTCAGTTTCTGAGTTTGTTTCGCTAAATGAGGAGGTCGATGATTCCGATTCGTAAGTTGACGATCCTAAAGTGCTGGTCGCTTCCGACATGGAAGCGGATATAGTTGCTGTAGTTGCCGTGTAAGCTGCTGTCATCTGTGACCAACCCCATGATGAACTTTCTGTTCCAGTCGACGCCGTGTAGGTGCGTACGGCTGACGGCGTAGTCAGGGCACTTGTTGCTATTGCTTCCGGAGATAGTGAAGATAAAGTCTCAACGCATGGCTGAGGCTGGCCGTCGCTGGCGGAAAAACTGGGAAATGGGTGAGTGTTGAAATTGCTGCGGGAAGGTGTCGAACCTGAAGACAACTGAAGCCGAAACTCGCTCGGCAGTTCCAGAGCCGTACTGCGCTACAGTATTTTCGTTGTACAAATAACCTTCTCCAGTGTTGGGGCCGTATTCGAGAACGATCGTGTTGCTGTAATCAGTATTTTTTAAAACCATCGAAACGGTCTCGCCGTCAGCAACCGACGGGCTCGATGGACCGCAGAAAGAAAATGAAAGTGTATGCCTTGATTCGCTGCAGTTTCGAATGAAGGCGATGTGTGAGAAGTCATTCAAGAAGTAAGCCCACTCAACTCGATAGTTGAAAACGCGAGCGCGAAACTCTCAGCGCGGCCATTGACAATATCATCGTCGGAAACATTCCACCGAAAGAGTGAAAGCTCAGCAGATGCAGGCAGGACATAGTTATCAGATTGTGGGAATACGTTAAATGTGAATGAGCAGAATGCCCCGTTTAGCGGAGAGCGGAACGGCTCAAGCCACGATCCGTTTCTTGCTGTCAGAACATGGGTGTAATCAGGCTCCTTTGTCGGCGTATCGCCAACAATAAACGTGTTTGCGCATGCTGATGCTAGCACGGCATACAGCAGTGGAAGGACCCAGCGAGGGACTGACGGCATTCGTGGTTTCAGCGGGAATTGCGCAAAATTTTTTTTTGATAAAACCTTGGGGAAAAAATGCCACATAAACTGCTGTTGTCCGGTGTATGTGAAGAATGCGCATTCTTTTAAATCCAGCGAATTAGGTCGCCCGCCCAATGTCCATACCGTGAAGAACAGATGAAACCCCGTTCAAGTCGACATCTCTGTCCTCCAATTTTCTACCCTTTTCCACAAACAAGTAAGTGTCCAGCATAATTTCCATGTCACGCATCAGGGCTTTCTTCAATCTGGTTTCTTTCACAAAATCATTTGCCTTCATTCCCTTCATGTGTTCGACAACGACTTCAACGCCACTTCGTCCAGATGAATTGATTTTAGCAGAATTAGCCTCTATTTCTCTATCAACAACGACACATTGGTTTAAAAGCGGAGTTAAGTCATCCTCGACTGAAGAAATCTTCTCGTAAGCCAACCATATGCGTTCAAAGTTGTTTGGTGTCAAGTAATTCATGCATGTAACATAGACATTTGTTCCATGAACTGCGTACGGATACAGCTGGCGAATTAGAGGCTCATTTCCACGAGAAAATATAATGTTGAGAGTTTCCACAACTTGCAACTGGACGTCCGGGAAGCGGTGTGACTCGACGAGAAATAGGGTGAGCGGCTCGAAAATTTCTCCTTGGGGACCGACAACTTCTCTGAGTTCGTAAATGCCGATTTCATTAGTCGCACTTTCACATTTGGAACCCGAAAAAATTACCTGAAGTGCTCTGGAGTTGCGTCGCGATCGACTGCGTTCCGAAGCACATGACAAGCCTCTTTTTTAACCTTTTCACAGCCGTGCAACAGGGCTTGGCGTACCGGCTCGAATAAATCTGCGCTGCTGACTGCTTCCTTTTGCGCTGTGGTCCCTGCAGTGATATTTGACAAGCAATGAAGAGCCTCGGCCAGGATATTGGAGCTGTGGATGTGGTTGTATTGTAAAAGAGCTTGTATTTCAGGCAGGATTCCTGCCTGGATGAGTACCTGTAAGAATCATTTGAGTCGACGTCGGTGAAATCCAGGTACCTCCGTATGCATTGGATCCTGATCTCCAGAAATGTTTGTCATGACGCGAAGGACAGGTGTCTGGATGCTTGGGCGGCGGTTATGGCTGGAACACTTCTATCAGCAACATCAAATAAAATATCAAACCCACATCAAAACCACTAATTTCGACAGTATATTGGCCGTCAATAGCTTATCGTTTTCCTTTCGCCGAGAATGAAATATTCGTGACAAAGCCCAAATCGCTTCGGAAAGTACATCCTCTTCCTTCCCATGAAGAATAATATTTGAGAGAAAAGGGAAGCATAGTTCCACTTGCGACCAATCCTTGTTATTCCATCGGCACAAGTTTGCTATAACCCAGCAAACGACGTGATTCGCCTGCATCTCGGCTCTGTAGCTGCTGGATGCTGCTAGCGGGACTTGCAGCAGAGGAGGAACCAAGCCCATTTCCAGAAGCAGTTGGCTATACTCTTTGCAATCGCCAGCAATGTTTCCGAGTGACCACGCCGCCTGGACACGAACTTGGTCGCTGCTGCTTTCGAGAAGTTCAATTAGGGGGGAAATCATTTTTGCGTTGACGACAGCAGTCGTATGTTCATTTGTGCCAGCAGCAATATTAGTGATGATCCAGCAGACTTCGTACTGAATTCCATCCGTTATTGACGTGAAAAATGACTCCGAATTACCTGAATTTTCGTATCGGAGTTAACAAGAAGTTCACGAAGTCGCGGGAGGATATTTAATTCAAGAACACGGTCGGTTTTGTCGGGAATTTCGTCTGAGAGAGCAGTACTTAGGGTCTCCAAATATCTACATTAAAAAGCATACCAACACACATGTAACGTCTCAACTGCTTGACAGCATTAAGGACATAAATGAGCTCGGGATGGTTTAGAGCGGAGATTATTGAGCGTCCATGTGTCGGAAGCTTCGAGTGCCACAATTTTAAGATTGATAACGTACTCGACGAAAAAACAAACAAACGAAAAAAAAACAACAAAAAAAACAAACCAGGTGTAAAATGGCTGAAGGATCATTAGGCATATGCGTTGGAAGGGAGTTTGCGAGAGAGCTATCGTCGAATGCGACGTTGAGAAGCTTACGGCTCACAGTTTCTAACTCATTGTCAACATCCACACCTTTCTTACGGGGTCTGCAACCAATTTTGTATTAATTCACAGCGCGAACTCAGGGAAATTAATTTCGCGAAATGAATCTCACGTTGTCTTGGATTGAGGACCACGGTGCGGGATTTCAGCATTGAGTTTCTCGACTAAGTCCGTTGTGGAGGCAATCTTCGAGTCTTTGTCACTGTCGTCGTCGGTGTCTTCAAACACTTGATAATGCGGCCGGTGCGGCCGATGCTGCGGTGTTCGCACGACGCGGTTCGACCCATCGTCGATTGTCGGTCCGACGCCTTTGGATTTAACTTCGCCAAACGAGAGTTCGCGGGCAGAATCCTTTTTACGACCAAAGATAGAAGACATTGCTCAGAGAGACACGTCGCCGGAGTCTGAGTGTTTGAATACGGTGGGTTTTTTCGAGCGATTTTTCGTGTGGCTGTGACAATTTGCGCTTGACAAAGTCGTTCAAAAGCTAATGGCAGAATACATCCTGCATACAAACGTCAAATATTATCTGCTTACAGTTTCATGAGAATCAGTTCGATTCGATTAATTGTGCTTGGAATTTATTGAAAACCAGCCAACAAACCAGCAAAACAACTTTCCGTCCCGTTGAGACTCTAACACCCAAACATCGTAAGAAACCTAGTAGATTGGAAAATTTGCATTCGAAGCTGTTTCAAAGTAATCCAAATAGCTGAGGAGAAAGTTTCCCGTTGAGAACGTCACTCTCTGCGATTTGCGAATCAACGGCACCTCCGAAATCATCGGCCGAAAGTCCAAGCAGATACTTTATAGGATGAATTTCACCATCGTAATTTGACTGTAGGTGATTTTCCTGCAAAACTGGAATCAGGAATGGATGCAATCCTTCTGAATGATTCAACCCCAAGAAAGCTGAAGGATTTGATAATGAACTTTCATCGAACAATGGAACCGCCGCCAGCATCTCGGTGTTCAGTTTTGTGAAGTCAGTTCCTGAATTGAGCTCTGCAAGCCAATCAGGAGAACTAAACGACACAACCGGCGTGAGAAAAGTTTTAACTTTTGACTGTTGCAGGATTTTTTGGGCTTCGTCATCACACGTATCCTTTTGCTGCGACATTCCGAAATATCCCGCATAATTTTGCGGTTGTTGATGCATCTCCGCCAATTTTTCGGGGGTTAGACAGAACAAAAGCCCGGCATTGCAATTATTATGTTGCTCATCATCTGCAGGCTCTTTTCCCTTCAGAGATTCGCGTTTTCGTTTCTTCGGTTGACCCTCGCCCTGACGACCCGCCGTTTCGGTCAAATAGTCCTTGGGAATTGTTGTGGATGGAAACAAAAATGATAGGCTAGGTGCTTTCAGCATAACGGGAGCATTATGATTTCCGAAAGTCTCAAGCATTGCGCAATTTGTGGATGTTCCAACATCGCTGATGCACTCCGTCGGCAAGCTTTTTTCTGGAAGGGTTGATGTGGGCTCACCGATAAGGCCATGCTGCCTTGCAATTGCTTGCAGTTGCTTTTGTTGCAAAAACGCTAGCTGATATCTGGATGGCGTAGTTAATGGCATTGAATCTGGTGAGGTAAGTTTTGCTTTCGGAGAAATAATTTCAGCAGATTCTGTACTTGCAAGCTGAGATGTGGAAGTTGGTTTTTCTGTCACAGAACTGGTCGGGATTGAAGCGAGAAGCACACCAATCAACGGGCTTGAGCCCGATTTCGATGAAGATATTCCATCTTCACAGCTACTACCAGCAGTGGTTCCCAAATTCGGGCTGGACAAATGTAAACCAAGTTGGGAAAATAGTTGTGAATTACTCAATTGGCTTTGGAGAGTCGGATGGAATAAAGACGACAGGCTGACTGCTGTGGAAAGTGTCTTCATTTGAGGTATCTTCTTTGCATCCGGATCTGTGACCTTTTCGTCGGTGATATTTGCAATTCGTTCTAATGGCGTTGATTGGTTTGAGACCGGTGATAGAAGACTGGGTGATAAGGGCAACTGGACCGGTAGGTACAGCATTTGGTAACCAAACGTGGAAGACGTTGCGGAATACGGAGTGTTAGATATTACTTGCTCCTGACTGCTTGTATCTATAGGAGGCAGCAAGGTTTTAGAGTTCAGATTAGTGAACATATCACAAGATATATTTTGACTGGGAGGGTGTGCTGAATCAGTTTTGTGAGTTTGAGCGGTAGTCTCGTTCTTCGTCGATTTAACGATATCTTCTGGATCCGATTCAATACCAGTTGCACCCTGACCAAATTAAACACAACCTGTGCTAAAACTATTAACAGCGTACCTTTTTTGTTTTTCTTATTTTCGGTTGAATTTTCTTTTTCTCGCAATTTTTCTTGATAACAACTGGTTGCAACTGCGAATATTCGAATTTGTCAGCTGACGAGAGGGTGGCCAGAACTTGCTCCAATGAACTGGTTGTATCTTTCGACGCCACATCGTTTGAGTCTGGGAAACGTAAAAATCCTCCCGAGATTCCAGAGGAACTAACTGTACTATTGCTTACGCTTGAATCGTTGGAAAATTGTGCCAGTTCTGGGCGCTTCCCCATAATCTTTTGTTTAAGTTTCATATTCAAGTTCATGCGAGCGGCAAGCTTTGCAGAATCGAACGCGCGGTTTGCCTCTCCACAGTTACTGTTCGAGGTTGAATTATTCGTCCCCGCTATGGAGTTTCCCGATTGAGCTACGTAGTTGTCCCTCGTGATACCCGCCGCTATGTTTTTGAACGAAATTGACACTTTCGTTTTGTGTTGACCAGAAACGGATGGCGTGACTTTGGACTTTCGAGCTTGGGTTGCCCTTTGCTTTTCGATGTTACAAGGCTTTGCCATTTGGTTTGCCTGCGTTCTGGATTCCAAAGGGACCTCAAATGGAGCTGTGGAAAACACGGTGACAGTAGAATCACTTAATGGATTGATACATTCGGGAAACTCTGGAAGGCAGTATTCCGTGTTTGTGGGAACTGGTTGTTCAGAGGTGTCCCAAGGAAGAGCAAGATGGTGAATATCCAGGTTCCTGTTGGAATACGTCGTATCCGACGCGCAAGCCTGCAGAAGTTTCTCCATCAGCCTAAATTGAAGCAGTGCGGGTGATCGCGGCGGATTGCCGAACTGTTTGGAAGTTTACGATTGGAAACAATGGTGTTCTTCTCGAAATTTGTCCATTGTTCAATTTCTCCGGTGTTAAGTTGAGCTTACGAGTTACAACAAAGGCGTATGGTGGTATAAGAAACGAATTCGATCGATAGTTGTGGTTTTTCAATTGCGGCGTTGTATTGCTTCCCGAATTCAGCACGAGCACAATCAGAAGTTATCTACGGCCCAATAACATGGTCTTAAGGTAGTACCACATCGGTCAGTGGTATGATGCATACACTTCTTTAATTCTGTCTCAGCGTCATGAACACTGTGTCATTCCTGGAATACTGAAACTTAACATTGGAGGCTGCTCTGCGTTATGCAGGCGAACGAAAAAGGAATTTGCAGAAATGTCATCGTCATCGCCCGCCTCCGCTCCGAAGAAGCAAAAACAAAAGAACCAGCAACCGCAGAAGCAAAATCGGCGTATCCTCGCGAATCCGTTTTCGTTTGATTGGTTAGTCATAGCCCGCTGCGTGCGGTGGTAAAGTTATTCCCAGGCCGATGTTACCTGTGGACCAGGCCAATGACATCCTTCATTCTCTTTGCGAGTAAGCTGTCAATGACGTTATGTTCGCACCTTCTCGGATGCTGTCAAGTTAATCCAGACACAGCATCCTCAGCCCGCTAGGGAACCGAAAGGCCACAACGGCCGCCAGCCGTACAGCGAGGAATGAGTCGGCCATCGCCAAAAAGCGCAAGGCACAGCTCGAAGGCGCTGTCGCTTCTTTGCAACAAGCAAGCAGTGCTTCAGCGACTATCGAGTTCGTCGATCTCGAATCGAAAGCCCGAGCGGCTCAAGACGAAAAGAAGCTTGAAAGATCGAAGCGACGTCTTGAAACGAGGGACAATCGCGATGCGAAGAAATTGAAAGGGGCCGATAATGTTGCTGCTGGACTACGAAACAATATCGCGCCGCTTGATGGACCCGAAGAGGAATCCTCGAATAATAATAATCCAGACCCCTTGCTGATGAGCAGCTTGGCCGTTGGGATTAATACTGTGACAAAAATGTTAAACAGCGATTCTGCAACTAAATTGCGAGTTGTATTTGTTTGTAAATTTGATGTGGTATCACATTTGTATTCACATATTCCCATCATGGCCTTTTTGGCCGGAACCAATGTTCGGTTGATTGGATTACCAGCTGGATCTGAAGCTATAATCGCGAAGGCAATGGGACTGAAAACGGTTATTGCGTTGGGCATAAAGGTACTATCGGCACTCGTGATTTATTTACATTGATGGGACTTTCTCGAACCCAACAGGAAAATACCCCCATCTTTAATGATTTGTGCGAAAAGATAAATCGTCTTGTCGCTGCCCCGAATATTCCGTGGCTGCGACGCAGAAAAGTTAATGATGCAGTTGGCCCGCAGAAGTACTTCAAAGCAAACATCAAGAGTTTTATCAGTAGTTCTGCGGGAAAGGCACACAAAGATCGTAGGGCTGAGGGGAAGGTCGGTAAAAAGAAATAAACGTTCCGAATTTTTATGTACTCGTCATAATGGATAAGTAGGATACCAAGTCAGCACGATCAGCTGATGTCGATGGGCAGCTCTTCGAAATAAAGAATCCCTCATTGCTCGTGATTGTCCACCCGTTCTCAGTAGTTCTGCACTGAAATAGACAAACAAACAGTCGATCTGAGCAATAGGTCATTCTCACTTTCCGAGGATGAAATTTGTTCTCCACAAGGGAAGAACGGGACAAATGGTTGTGGTGCTTCATATGGGATATTTGTTCATTGCCGTTTTGCTACTCCGTTCACGAAACGGCGCGCTGCAGCAACCGCCATTCCAACAATTCCACCAGTTTCGGCTGCAAAAGGAGCGGTCTCGCCGTCTTCCACAAGAAGCGCTAATTCGCGCCTCCGGTCGACTAAATCCAAGCCATCAACCTCTTCCACCTCAAAATCATCTTGTCCTTGCAGGTTAAATCCCAAAATGTTTCCTATCTCAGCACTGAATGCGAAATGGTGCTGCATAGCGGAAGGAAATTCTTCAAATCGGTAAGCCAGACCAAGACCTACATTTGCTCCAAAACTGTTCCGTCGAAGCACCGAGTCCAACTTGGATGACCACAGGGATGATTTCGTTTGGTCATTTTCCTTTCTGAAAGTCCCTTCTACTGGAAGCTGGTCATTGTCCAAAGGCATTGTTTTGCAATCGCTTTTTGTTGGATTGGTGGAGCCCACAATATCCGACACGTTTGGATCTGCAAATGGTGCAAAGCCTGCGTCTGCGTCCAGCGCATAAAAGTCTGCAAAACTGACATCCTGGCCAAGGGCGTATTGTCCGAAAGATGATTCATTCCGATCCGAGAACAGATTTGCGGTCACGTCTGCTTCGGCTGCTGCAGCCTCTTGAAGAGACTCTACCTGCACTCGCAGGTCTTCCGCGATTGTTCTAATCGCTTCCAGCTCGTTGCGTAATGCGAGGTTTTCGTTCTGAATTTGGACACGGGACGATTCAGAAGCTTCCAAGAGAGCAGCCAGCACTTTCTGCGCACATTCGTCATTCCTTTCCTTTCCAGTTTTCATCGACTCAGCTTTGAAGTCAGCTTTTAGGCCCTGCTCCATGGTAGCCGCCGAAGTTCCGTCCGCAGTAAACGGAATCGTAGAAGAGCTGCAGCGTCGACACGATGCCCCAGAAGCAGCACTGTCTCGCTGCATCAGCAGTGCGGCTACGTCTTGTTTGAGCTCTCTGATGCTGGTCCTGAGTCGGTTACGCATGAGAACGCCGTCGCGAACCGCACACACGAGTGTTTCGATTTGTGCATGCGCGTCGTCAAGCTCTCGCTCAAGCGCAGTAATTGTAGTTTGCAATGATGCAGTTTCGCGCCCCGAACTGCTGGGCGTTGATAATCCAAATGAACCGCGTTTTGAGTTTGAAGCTCCACTTGGTCTGGACGGGGGTTTGCACGATGTTCGAGCAGATAAAACTTTCGAGATATTATATTGAGTCTGGACGTACTGTTGGACACAACTTTGAACGCGATGCAACTCACAACAATGCCAGCGTCTAAAGAGTGTAAAAGGCGTGTATTTTCTGTATCGCTGTCGCTCTCATGATGCATTTGGTCTTTGTAGGTCAGCATGTACAGTGCCCGAGCTAGTGGTTGGTGTTATGTTTCGGCTTTATCTCGCTTGCTTTGTTTTGAGTCAAACTTTCTTTTCATTCCGACTCGCGAGATCTCTTCAATCAGCTTATTCGACCTTTCAATCATTCTAAGATAATCAAATCCAACCTTTTCTGCTGCTTCAAAGCGGAAGGAAATTAATTAGTCCGTCTAAACTGTTTGACAAGCAAAAATGAACCAGAATCATCTCTTAAATCACATCGCTTAATAAACCTCAATAAAAGGAAATTGGATTTATCAGCCGACGCATTAGAAATCGTAATCGCGTGTTCGTGCTGAAAATTCTAATGAGCCTTCGCAAACCATGAATAAATCTCTCACAATATGAAGGACTTTTGGCTCTGGACGGAAACAGTCCGAGACCTTCGTTTCCTCCAATGGACTTCCGTGGCTTTGGACTGGCGGTCCCTACAATCGGTGTTAGCTCACTCTGAATGTCAGTAGTATCAAACATACTTGGAGAGGAATAGCTCATTTCCCACGGCAAATCCGAATCAAATCCTTTTGACCTGTTCTTGGAAATAGAACGATCTTGCTTGTCGGAGTTACGCGATGAGCAACGTAAACCAATACTTTCGTGTTTAATCTCACCTTCGTCATCATCTCGGCGGCTCTTGGAATGACGTCTCTCGCGCTTTTCAACCAAAGATTCTTCACTGGTTTCGGGTTTCTTATGCGCACTGCTCTTGCGTCCTCTGCTTTTTGAATCTGATGCGTCGCTATCGTACGACTTTTTGTCCTTTTTCTTGGAAGCTGACGCCGAGCGCGAGTGGCGCGATTTGTCATCTTCTTCATCGCTTCCTTTCTTGCGCGAACTGCTCTTTCTCCGGCTGTGCTTATCCTCGTCGTCACTGGCATCCTTTTTTTTGCTGGAACTGCGCCTGTGCTCCGTCTTCTTGCTCTTCGTGTCGCTGTCACTGCCACTTCCGCGATGTTTTGATGACTGCCGGCTGTGTTTGTCATGCTTCTTGACTACCACAACAATATCTTCGCTTTCGGAACCCGAGTCGCTCGATGAAGCATCGCGGTCCTTTTTGTCTTTTCTTCCCTTCTCTTTGTCTTTCTTGCCGTGTTTCTCCTTGCCCTTTTCCCTGTTCTTGTCGCGTTCCTTGCCGTGTCCCTTGTCTTTCTTGTCGGCTTTGCGGTGCTTTTTATCGTCTTCACTGTCTGAGCGAGAGTCACGGAAGGAGTTTCCGTTGAAGGCAACCACCAGAGCCTCGCCATCTCTGAGGACCCCAACGCTCGAGTAGCTCGGTATTGCAGCGAAATCTGAAGTATAGAACACACAACGCTCAGCGTCGACAGCTTCATCCTCTGCGAGTTGGTCGCGTTTCGCAAATAGAACAAGATCGAGAAGCGTGTACTTTGTGTTTGCGGGAATTTCGGCAATGACGCGTCGCGATGGGCTTTCCGAGCCACTGCTGGACTTGCTGTTTGGGGCAGGAAATCCCACAAAATTGAGCGTGACGCGCGAGATGCGCGTGGGGGGAGCGTTGCTGCTCTTTTCGTCCTTGTCTTTGCCCATCTGAGTGATTGTTTGAAAGGTCTTTTTTTCTTTGCTTGCGGGTTCCAGAACACCCATCGAGACCAACACAAAAGTCAAAATCATCAATTGCCATCCGCATTTAACATTTCTGCAATGTAAAAACAACGGCTCTCATCAAATGCCTTCTTCTACTGTTTTGAAGAATGAGCTTATCGGCGATTTTCCACCACTGCCACACAATCGCGTCAATGCAGACAAAGGAACAAAGGGCAAAAAACCTACTTAAGGACGATCGGCAACTCGCACTCACAAGTATCGCAAAGCGCAATGCCTGCCTTTCTCGGATTCCAATATTACGGAGGCTCTTCTGCATCAACAACTCCAGCCCCAACGACGCCAGTAGTTGCAACTCCCGCATATGTCACACCGACAGCGCCAGTGTACGTTACACCAACTGTTCCAGCGTATGTACCTCCAGCATATGTAACCCCAACATATGCGACTCCCGCGTACGTGACTCCAGCATACGTTACACCAACTGTTCCAGCGTATGTACCTCCAGCATATGTAACCCCAACATATGCGACTCCCGCGTACGTCACTCCAGCATACGTGACTCCAGCAAATAATACCCCCTCGGCTACACCGGCTGCGTATGGTGTGCCCGCAATTTCAACTTACGCAACACCTTCAATTCCGGTTTATGCAACACCCACAGTTACTGCATATGGCACTCCAGCAGTGACAATTCCAGCCTATGTTCCTCCAACACCTCCTGCATATGTCACTCCGACTGTCCCAACTTATGCTACTCCCGTCGTGACAAGCACGGCGTGCACTGCAACTAATGCTTCACCAACTCCTGCCTACGTCACTCCGGCCATCCCAACTTACGCTACCCCGTCTATTCCAGTGTACGCAACTCCAACAACTTCGGCAAACGTTGTGCCTACGCCACCCTACGTTCCTCCAGCATACATTACTCCATCCTCAGCATATGTAACGCCATCGATCCCTGCTTACGTAACACCGGCAGTAACAGTACCTGCGAATGCAACCACCTCGATTCTTGTGTACGCAACGCCAACGATTACGGCATACGTCACACCGGCAGTGACAATTCCGGCGTATATCCCTCCAGCTTACGTCACACCAACTTCAGCTTACATCACCCCATCCATCGCAAGTACGCCCGCATATGTGGCACCTGCAACTGTCACAGCACCTGCGTACACACCAGCGGCAGTCACCACAACAGCGGCTTACGTCGCTCCCGTGGCGACTACCACAGCGATCTTATCAACATTCTACGTGCCTCCGACACCGTCGTATGGCGCCGCCGCGCCCACACAGACAGCAGTTTTGCAGGTATTCGGAAACTGCCATTCAAATTCACAAACCATCTGCCCTGTCCAATGTGGGTCAACCATTGTGATGTGTTTGGGACCCGGACTCGGAACTGTGGTCAATGTATCTCCTGGTACCGTTTGCAATAACGGAGTTCTCGACTTCCCGTCGAACTGCAAAGCGTAGTCGGCAGAATTTCAACTTATTTTGTTTTGTCAAGAAAAGCATATGTCATATCATCTTTCTTTTCGTTTTTGCTCATGTTGCCCCTTTTTATTTCCAAGTAATTTCAACTTAAATAAAAAGGAGAAAGAAGCACGTTCAAAATGCACATGGTCTCAATCGAGGCATATGCTTGAATTGAATCTTCAGGAAACTATATCTGCATTTTTTCTGGTTGGTTCGCTCAGTGATTGGTCAATTATATGAGGCCTTTGGTGCTCAATTGGGCATTCAAGGTTCCATGCGGTCAGAAACACGATCCTCCATCAGGAAACAAAGGGAACTTAAGTAGTGTTTCCAGCGAGCTCGAAAATCGAACGGAAAGGAGAAGGATTGAAAAAGCTACGACAAAAAGAAGCTCTCAACGCAAAGAATGCACTTCTTGGTTAGAAGAAATAAAATTCTCGCTTGGTCTGGTGTTCGAGATTGCAAGTGGAGAATTGTCGGCGACTGGTTTCCGATGATCTGATTTAAAGTTTCTGTTTTTTCCTTTGCTCGTTTTGACGATGTTCATGGTTTACACTATGTCCGACACCGTTCGGGTGCAACCAGCGGAGTTGCGTAAGCCGCTCCCTGTGGCCCTGTCCGATGAGCTGAACAAAAAGTACTCAAACAAGGTCAGGCGTTGTTTTGGGTTTCGAAACACACCATACAAAAGGCTTTATTGTGCAGATCAAATCTCGACTCGGACTTTGTATTCGCGTCCTCGATATCATCGACGTCGGTGACGGAATCGTACATGCGTGCTTGGACGGATGTCCTATGTTCAAACTTTCGTTTCGAATGATTCTGTTCAAACCATTCATCGGCGAGATACTGATTGGAAAAGTTCTGAATTCCTCCCAAGAAGGTTTACGAGGTGATAACGCGTCGTCATTTTCGGTCGCTCATCTTCAGAAATTTCAGTATCGATGGAGTTTTTCGACGATATTCTCGTTCCTTCATACATGCTTAAACCCAATAGTAGATTTGATAAGGGTCAAGGGCAGTGGATCTGGCAATATGCAGATGAAGATACAGGGGAGATGCAAAATATGGAAATAGAACGCGATGAGCTGATTCGATTCAGGGTCGAGGCAGAGCACTTCAACGAAGTGAGACCTCATTCTGCTGCAACCATTTTTGCGACGAATGATGTGAAGAGTGTTATGCCAGGGGTAATGCTCTCTCCGGTAGCACTGGCTCCTGTCAACCCATCGACAGACAGTGGGAAGAACGTGCGAGCGAGCGCATACTGGTTGGAATGCTCAATTGCAGATGACGGTTTGGGTTTGATGAGTTGGTGGTCCTAAAGTATAGCTCTGCGTCACTCAGAGCTCACAACTAATTACAGTCATTGCATGGCAACCACCAGCAAATAAACATTGAACAATTGCATGGTGGTGCTGCTTCTCTTGCGCTGCATAGCAACATCATGATATTCAACTTTTTCTTATGAAAAAAGAAATTGCGACAGAATTGGCTCTGGTGAACAAAGTCTGGTTTTTCTCATTTGATTGAATCTATGAAAAACAGATAGTTCAACCACATTCTTAAATTGATAATCTGATCAGATGTCTCTAGACTGCATTCAGTAAGCAGAGCTTGAACTTATCTTCACAAAAACATCAGCAGATTTTTTACCCTTTCTAAATGTTCAGTAATTGCGTCATGTTTCATAAGACAAGAAGTTTTGTTATTGTCTTATTACCATTTTTGGCAAGGTGGCAAATTGGAGGAAGGGAACAAAACAAAAAAAGGAAGAACTGGGCCTTGTCACAGGCACCAGCTCCAGGGCCATGGTGGTGAAAGTGCGGGCTCACATTTCTTGAATTTTCAGCTGAACAACTAGGTCGTGTTTAATCTTCGTTTGCCGCAATGAACTCTAATATTGTATCTGTGCGTAGCAAATGAATGGAAGCCAGTGTTTTCCCTCTGTACTCACAGCATTCCCTCTGCACTGACAACATTGTCGCCATCGCAGAGAGGGCATTTAGTGAGAAGGATGCTTGATCTTTTGTGCACTGAAAGTTCCATTTGGCATTAAGCAACTCTCGCATAGAGAGGTCTGTTCAAGGGTTGTTACAACCAAGGTTGGGTTTGGCAGGAAGGTCCAAACACCAAGTAAACTTTCCAGTTGTCTACCCTTCTCCAGGCCATGCCTCTAAAGATAAGAGTTGCTCTCTTACAAATTAATTAAATTTTGCTGAACCCTCGATAGCAGCAATGCACTTCGCTATCATCTTTGTGCATGCACTTGTTGCATCGACTGCTTCCGCCACGCGCTACGTCTACTTAGGCTCAAATTCGTCGTTTATTCTTGCTTACGACCTCGACTGGGAGTCGCCCGGATCTGCTTCGCTCAGCTACTTGAGCAACATCTCGATTGCAAACCCGCAGTATACCGTTCTGCACCCTACACTGCCTGTATTGTACTCTATTGAGCGTGGTGCCACTTATAACCCTGCGAACTGGACTGTCCCGACGACTTCAAACAATGCAACTGCCCTCGATGGTCTTTTCGGCGCAACACTGACAGGAGGTGTCGCTGCATCTTCTTTGGATGTCTCTACACGCATTCCAACATCAGTTCTTTCTCGCGTCCCGTCCCTCGGCGTCAGTCCTGATTTTGTCGGAATTATTTCAGAGGTTCCTGTGACGGCAGCCTTCCCGCAACCGGCCGACTATTCTGGAAGAAAACACTTCTATTTGGCGGTTACGACGTATTCTACTGGAACAGCCACTGTATTCAAATTGGATAACGAAACCGGTGCAATTCTCTGGCCACCAACGAGCGTGTTCTTCCTGCCCGCTGAAGAAGTGGGCATTACGACGGATAATTCGAGACAGGGGCTTCCGACAGCTCATCACTTTGTGCAGAGGCCAGGTGCACCGTACCCGAACAAGACTGTTGACGTGTTCGTGACAAATTTGGTAAATTTTACTCTCAAGCCATTGAATTTTTCCTGAAGTTCGAATACAGGGTACCGATCGTGTTTTCGAATTTAACCTCAACTTGTCCTCGGGTGCGTTGGTACAGAAGCCTCAGGAGTTTGTCGCTACGCTTGGAGCGGGCCCTCGCCATGTTGCATTCCATCCAACCAACCCGAAGTTCGCCTACATCATCAACGAAGTCGGATCGACCTTGACTCTGTTTGATTCGAGAAACCTGACTATCATCCAAGAGGTTTCTACTACTTCTGGCGACTTCACCGGCACAAACACCGCCGCCGAAGTTGTGCTGCACCCAAACGGCAAATTCCTTTACGCATCAAACCGCGGCGAAGACACAATTGCAGTTTTTAGCATCGATCCGAAGACCGGCGTTCTCACTTTGGCATCGAAGATCTTGTCTGGAGGCGCATTTCCTCGGTACATTACGTTGGTTAACTTATCAGAGACACCCTCGGGTACTGAGTGTGCAAGCCCTGAGTATGGATTGTTAGTGTCCAATCACAACACTCCGAACATTGTCGGATTTTCTGTTAATTCAACATCTGGGGAGTTAACTCAGATTTTTTCCAAGAGCACTCCGTTGAGTGGGTTCGGACTTGCTGTCTCGAAACCATTTTGAACACCAACCAAGAGAGTTTTAAGACTTGAATTCAATGGTCCCGAGACTTTTTTCTCGTCAAAAGTACTTCAATAAATTTGTTGAATGCTAGTGTGGTTTAGTAACAATCGCCTATGCACTGCAGACGTGAGCGCGAGATTACTGACTATCGCATGCAATACAGTGCGTTGCATGCAAATACACAGGCACTTCTGGGCGCAATTTGAAGTTCAATCGCCAATTCAGAATTAAGACGTGGTACGGTCAAAGGGAGGCACGGATTAAATGAGAGAGCTTCTGCTTCCCTGCGAGGGCCTGAGAATGTGCTCCGCGCGCAAAGGCTCTGCGAAACTGAGCCTCTAGTAGCACGTAAAGGTTGATAAAGTTTCCAAGTACTCACTGATCCGATTATCACAGCTTCTTTTCTGGAATATGAATATTAAACATCATTCTTACAGCAACACGAAAGCAACATTGCTGCTATTACGACAAAAGAAAAACCATAACAGAATATTTTCAAACAGATCATCCATGCTCTGGGTGAGAGTCGAACTCACGACCTTCGGATTATGAGACCGACGCTTTAACCAACTAAGCCACCAGAGCATGGTAATTTTGATACGGAATTGGGCAGTTTCCTTATCTGGGATGTTCAGCGGGATTTGACTTGGAGAAGTCAAGTTTGGAGAGGCACGGCGT